>APFE031580829.1:2440-29450 GCA_000404065.3 Pinus taeda
TTTTTGGCTAAGGAAAGACCAGGGTTTTGCAGCACTGTTTGGGATCCATGTGGCTTTATGTTTTGATGGTGTGCTTCTCTCAGTAATTGTAAGTTGTTATGTGAACCATTTTCCTTACTATCATCTTCTGCAATTGAACAAATGAAGTGATTAAGGTAGAATCCATTGATTGTCATGCTCTGCCTTTAAATTTGTTTGATTTTCCATGTTTTCATCTGTTTAAGGAGAATAATTGAAACCTTATTGCTATCCTTAGCTCCTCACCAGTCTGATATACCCATTCATTCCCCTTAAAAGAATCAAGACAATCGCCTTCCTTGCCCCAATCATACCTCTGTAAAAAATTGTGCCTCATCCCCAAGCCCAGATTTGCCTTTCCCTGTTTCTAGCACAAAACCCTCAAAAACTCAAATCAAACCCTTGTACTTTATACCTAGCCTAAAATTAGCTTTTATTTCAGTCATCTCGAGCCCCGTCGATTGTATTTTTCCGAGATCGACCTGGAGAGAGCCCTCTCCTGTCCTCGTAGGGCTAGCTACGAGGCTGAGCGTGGTTTGATGTGGACCTAAACCCTTGCCTTTCCAGCCTGAGGCAAATCTAGGCTCTAAGAGAGCCAAGCCAAGTACAAGGCAAGACATGATAAACACCGGGTGGAGCACAACTTCCAAGTTGGCAATCAAGTCTGTTTGTATATTGGCCAGGAAAGAATGCAAGGTGAAGGAAAGAAGATGAAGCCAATAAGGTATGGGCCTTTTAAGGTACTTGAGAAAATTGGTGAGAACGCTTTCCACCTTTGATCTACCAGCATAAATGCACATCTATTCAGTGGTAAATGCAGAAAATTTAAGACTGTTTGAACCTTTGTTAATTGAAGATCTTGAAGAGAAAAGTCAGTTGCCTTCCATTGATGATCTGTTGCCTGAATACCTTAATGAGATGCAGGAAGATACAGTTCTAGGCAAAAAGGTGAGGACTACATGTAGAGGGGACGTGGAGTACCTTAAGATCGGGCTCAAAGGTTCAAAACCCAGCAGTGCCAAATGGATAGAGATTGGGCAAGTGAGGCAACGGTATCCTCACTTAAGCGATGCTTGAAAACCAACTTTTGGTGGTCCAAAAGCCTTTTCAGTGGGAAGGCGTGATCCAAATGGACCCAAGAACACTCTCTAAGTCTTTAAATTTATTCAAAAGATCAAAATTATCACTTGAGAAAACCTGTTAAAAAGCCTGAAAACCACTATCGGGAGGCAAAAATACATAGAAAATATAAAAAAAAAGAGAGTATCGGAGGCGGAACAAATAAATGCATAGTAGCCGTTAGATCTGACCGATTAATGGTCGAGATCTGATTGGCAATCAAAATCGGCATAGGCAGATAGCGGGTATCGACACAGCCCACATGACATTTGCGATAGTGACTGACGGAGTCAACTAGGACTATCAATCAAGCGCGTAGATCAACAGCTCGTGATGCATCAGAGGATCGCTATTAGTGATTACAAAGAGCACTTGCAAACAGCCTGGGGCACGAACGATATGCGATTACAATCAATCGCATCGAAGCAACACTATGGAGTGGGCATATACACATACACATCTGCAATTCGATGAACCGGACCCGACGGTTTTATCGATATTATTTTATATGATTTGAGATTCGCGTCAAAGCCATTTTTAATGTATTTTCATGACTTTCGTTTGTTAAAGGTAATGCGAAGGATGAAGGCCAATGCGATAAGCCGGACCCAAAAGGGTTTGTAAAGTGGAATGTATATTGTTTCAAGTCCAGAGAAGAGCCATTCTAATGTATTTTCACGAGTTTAACATATTTCAAAAATACAAAGGGGAACTTTGGAACAGAGCCATTGCGACATGCGATGGCGACTTACAGGCAGACCCAATAGGAGAATAGGGTGGATTTAAGGACTTTTGAAGTCTGAATTGAACTGTGTTTTGGCGGAATTTCACAGTCGTGAATGTATTTTCCTGTGTTAAGCAGGAAACAGCCGTGTTTGGGAGTCCAAAGGATTTCAAGGGACCGAGGCACTATTACGCTCCAGAATAAGTGGCTACCTCCTCTTTAGGTGTTATGCAATGATTGTGTAATGCCGGAAGAGGGATTCAAAGCAGACAGAGGCCCAGGAGACAGAAAGCTGAGAAGGAGAAACACAACCTAGATTGGCTTTAAAGCCATAGACAAAGAGCAAGCAGAGGAGGCAGTATTGCAGGCAAATGCCAAGACAGAGTTAGGACAAAGACAGAGAGCATTGAGGGAGTCTGTGTACTCAAAGAAAACTTGAGAGGTTCAAGTAAAGCTCTTGTTGTTGCATCTATTGTGTGTGAGGCTCAAAATGAGCTCAATATTGTAAAAACTCTTCTTGAAGACATAATAGAGAGGCCACCACTGAAAGCTGGACCAGGAGATGTAGCCCAGGAGTATTGGGTGAACTCATTAAATTTGTTGTGTTATGTGTTGTCTATTATGGTTTTCTTACTGCTTCATTGTCTGTGTATTTCGCAATCTTATCAACCCATTGCATAAAATAACATAGATAAATCCATGCACATAAGTCTGTAATACCTTATTATTTGTCTTATATCTCATTTTCATATCATGCCATGTACACAACAGGTCACTATTCAGTCTCCCCATCCTCTAGCAGAGAAAGATCCAGGAGAGGAAGATGATATTATCCCTCTCAATGATGGTCTAGTAATGGATACATACAATCCGAACTATGATGAGCTTCATAAAAGGATTATACAGGCGAGGAAGACACATTTTCGAAACAAACTCACATCTCCTTCATTCATTAAAGAAAGGGTGATCGTGACCGACATCGGAAGAAATCTAGGTTCCATTTTCAGAGCCAACTTGGCCTTCGTATGTGTTTCAAAGTCAAATATAGATTATTTGTTGGCCGAGAACAAAAAATTGGCAAAGAACTTGCAGGATGTTAGACAAGAGGTACACCATCTCAAAATGCAGCTTCCACACATGTCCATCTGGAAAAATTGAAGGCAACGATACTCACTGAACTATCGACACTGGGAGAGATCATGCAAAGTCTTTATGAGGAGCTTGTTGCCATGCATAAGGAAATTTTCCACTTGCGTGGCTTGCAAAAGTAGTGTAAATATTTTTTGAAAAGTCTTAGGAATGTACAAGTTTCCATCGCCATCATGCACGAATTCTCAATGCAATACAAAGGGGCATCACTTCACTTGTGTAAGAAAACAAAGCAACAAGAAGAACTGGAGATGCAAGATTTCGGGTGTTGATCCAAAACAACAAACAACTTGCCTCATTCATTGGTAACATTCAAGCCTCGTATGCATGGTTATACAACAACATAGATGTCTTGGTGAAGTCCCATGGGATCCCGTCAGTCAATTCACTCATAAAGATCAAGCATGGGAACATGGTCAGAGAAGAGATTGAAGAATACTTGGAACAATGGAGACAAGTAACCATCAAGGAGGACCTTGAAGTAAACAAATAGAGTATGCACAAGTCATTGGTGGCCCTTCCCAAATCAACACAATTTTTTTCCTGCTCAAGAAGGAAACAGAAACTGGTTCCAACTCAGTCTACCTAGATTCCATGGAGGCTAGAATCTGCTTCCATCCTAACACCATCGCACAATTTGGGGATATCATTGCGCAATACAAAGCTTGGAACCATTATGTGGTCGAGAAACATCAAGTGGAATTTGTTGAGCTAGACTTTCCCCTAACTTAAGCATGATATGTTTTCTCTTATTAGGTTGTCTAGTTGGCTCTACCCAATTTTGTCTTATGTGGGTACGAGTGTAAATTGTAATATTATTTGTAATTAATTTATAAGTGAAATTCTAAGTGTCAATATTGGAATGTGAAGAGTCATGATGTAACGTAATGAGTCATTTTGTAAATAAGTTGAAGAGTCATGAGGGAAGTCCAGAGATCATGAAGGGGAGTTGAAGAGTCACCCCGTCTTCTTATAAATATACCCTCATAACTCATGTAAAGGGCTTTCGGGAGCCAAGCTTTTGGCTAGGCTTAGGCTTAGAATCAGGAGCTTGGGAGTTTGTGAGAGCCTTGGCTTCTTTGTAGCACAGAGGGAGTATATTTCTTTGGAGTAGCAAATGATGTTGACATCACATTCCATTATTGGGGCTAGTGGTCCGTCAATGGTATATGTATGATTGGAATTTTCACTTAATAAAAGCTTAGAGCCGACACGTTTTCATGCATATGTTGTAAATATAGTAGGAATATTCTTTTTATGTTTGAAATGTATGTTATTTAACTTACACTCATGCTTATGAACTATTTCATTTGCATTGGTATGAATCCTATTGAATGCATGATGTTGTTTGATTCATCATTTTTAACTTGTTAATTGTTTCACATATTAGCTCGTGATGTCATTTATGCTCATGTGTTCCTTTTAGGATGCGTACTATTACAGGCTTCTAAGGGGCTCACTCATTTTCCCTTTCGTTTGGTAGAACCTTCGTGCATTACACTTGACTCTCCATAGGGTCACAAACTACTTGCAGAAAAGAGCTAAGCTAAACTTACATTATATCTTCTATCTATTTGGACTAATTGGACATGGGAAGTTATTCTATCATCTTATGATTCATATATGCATGCACTAACCATCTCATGTTGTATTTGCAGAAAAAGAGTCTTTTAATTTCTAAATTCATGAATGTAAATGCCATGTTATGCTATCTGATCTTGCAGGGGGGAAGGCATGGGAGATTTGGTCTCAGGTGGTACTTATAGGCATGGAATCAAATATGAGGGCCTAACCTATACTCAGACTAGCATTTCTGACCAAAATAGGGTCAAACAGGATGTTATAGGAGAGCTTGTAGCTGCTACAGGAACTACTACAGGATATCCTAGTTTGCTATAGGATGTGTTGGTTTTCTATAGTAAATTAGTTGAAAGATTTAGGAGGGAAAGAATAGTGGAATAAGGAGCTGGAGAGATGTATGAAAGTGAGAGAAAGTGTAAAGAAGGTGCACATTACCCAATGCTAAGCCCAACACTCCAGGGAGGTTGGATTTTCCCAAGGTGGATGTTCACAATGCTTGCAAAACAAAGATTCAAACTATGGACTGGTATGCCTTGGTAGAAGGTGGAGAAGACTTAGTTGAATCTGGTTGGATGAGTTCCTCCCTACAGACCAACAATCCCTGAAACAAAACCTATTTTCCTCTTCATTTATGCATCACTATATACCAACATGGAAAAGATAAGTTGAATTTTGAGAAAGCTAATCTATATATTGCTAGTGGCTAGATCTATGGAATGGAGTGCCTTGTAAGCTATGGCAAGCTTAAGAAACAAAATAACAATTACAGGTGCTTCCAAGAAATCATAAACAGTGATCTATTTAAGCATGGAACCTAATCTATGTAATGACCAAAAGACAAACTCTATTTTTCGGGTGGGCCCTCTAATCATGATCCCACAAGGGAAATGAGGAAGAGGCCACTGTCACAATATTTTCTGAAGTAATTTCCTTCACAACTGCACCACTAGTCTACTTCTTCAAACTAATGGGAACAAGATTAAGCAATCATTCAAATACTTGTTAAGCTAAATAAAACATAAATAATCTCAGCAGCTAACTATCATCTTAGTCTAATAATACAAATACAAAAATAGGAACTTATGTTGCTAGGGTTGGGCCTTAACCCATGAGCTTCAGCCCTCTATGTCAACTCAGTGCTATATTAAGGTCAAATTCCTCATTATCATCAAAATGTCAAATACAACATAGCAAATAACAGTCACAATGTTTCAGCTCAAATTGCATCTAGGCTACATACATCAAAAAATCGGATCTTAATGAGTCCCTTGGCTCTCTTATTTATACAAATTGAAGCTACCAACATCTTCTTAAAAAAATAGGGAGACTTGGCTTCCTAACTTAAGAATAACTTGACTTTGACTTTCACTGGCTTGGCTGCCAATGAACTTGACTTGCTTGGCTACTAGTAACTCTGAGTTTATGAGATATGGTGGAGGAATATTAAAATGATTTGAGGATTAAAGGAGGAAGACCAATCTCATAAAATCTCTCTTTCTTGTCCACCTTGAGTTCCTACACTTAAATTAGCCGAAAATTGCTCCAATTCCAGCATTTAATACATATTAGGCCACATGACATAACAACTCACCTTTACCCTTCTCACTAAGAAAAATATAACAAAATATGTAAATAAAGGTGAGAACAGTCAATTCTAATAAGTTGGAGAGTGGCATTGTGACCCATATAGTTTACTTATTGATGAGCCTCATCAATTACAACACATTCTCGATATGATAAGTACCAAGATAACTGAAATAGTTCATCTACTTTAGCACAGGTGAAAGCAAACGTGAACTAAAAACATTCACAGAATAGTCTAAAAAATATCCATAATCCATGCATGAAGAATGTGTTGGCCCATAGGGCTTCTTATATTAACTAAAAGTTACAATGTATACAATGCACACCACTAGCTCCAATAGTGGAGTGTTGAAGCCACTCCTTGCTCCTCAAAAGAACTAGCTTATCTCTCTAATGCCTTGCAGGAGGAGCAAGGTGAAAAGTCCCTTCCTCTTACAATGAGGGCGTATATATAACAATGAGGAAGTGATGCTTCATCTTATGACTCTTCATCGACCCTCATGACTATTTAACTTCCTTTGAATTTTCAACTTTACATGACTATTCATATTCCACACATGTCCTTTTGACTTCCACTTTACAATACATTATCAAAACATAATTTACATCTTTAACCACAATGGTGTGGCATGTGACAACTCATGACATGACATGACACTAATTACATAGACTAGCTTGTGTTGTGGAAATTCCAAACCACTGCTGCCACTGTGTGCTACAGGTCTTCTTCTTTTGACCTTGGGATGGCTTGGTGATAAGGGATCTTCAATGATCTCAAGTCTTGAATGGTGATCGCAAACTAGTGTCCCTTTTATTTCTCATGATTGATTAACTTGCGTATTTAGCTACAAGATGGTCATTTAGCATGTAGAATTCCTTTATCTCCTTCTTCATCATCTCACTGTGGCATAATAAGGTACATGTTTCTGCAATTTATTCATTACGAGACAACATCAATATGAAAACCTCCTAGTCTAAGATTTGATCACATTGATCCATTGACTGAGCTGGAACCAGATAGAGGGATGGGAAAAGGGCTCAATGAATGCACAGTTCAAGAAAGAAAGGGGAGCCTTGAGACTGCTCAGTGCATAGTTCAGGCTAGGTTGAGGTGACAAATTGTGCAATTCCCAGGGTCAGTGTGACAAGTTGAGGGGATGTGCAATGGGTGAGCACATTGCGTAGTTTCGCGATACAAGATAGACTGGGCCATTAGACATTTGCATAGTTTTAGAGCTCAAGGATGAATGTGATGCTAGAGACTACGTAGTGTGTAGTCAAGGCCAGGCTGGGATAAAAAATTGCGCAATTCTTGGGGTCAAGGCCAGGGCTTGAGCACAGAAACTGCACAATGCAATAGTCCTAGGAGGTAGGAACTGCACATTGAATAATGGCAAGAGGCCATGTCACAGCTAAGGACTGAGACTACATAGTGCACAGTTCAGGAAGGTCGAGTGAAGTTAGGTTGCTTGGTCAGGAGGATTTCCAGAAAATGACTAAGTGCGAGATCAGTGACGCTGATGTGAACAATGATAAAACTTCGATTGTGATCACACGCTTAGAATAGTTCACGAAAAAAAACATAGATCATCCAGGACACATGAAGATTCATTTCCCTCTATATGACATACTTACGGAAACTTTACGACAAGTGTGACACTTAAGATACACTTTGTGACGACCGTGATGACACGTGTGCGACAGTGCTTAAAAATTTGGAAATGAGTGCATCGTTCGATGGATGTTTACATGGTTAGAACAACTTATATACACAAAGGTGACCTTTTGAAACCACTAGAATATGCTTATATACATGATGTGACTATCGACATGCGAAAATGCGAAATTTTTCCTTTCTTGCAAAGGGGACCAAAACTCCTCAAGAAAACACATGGAATGAGTTTCAAAGTTTGTGACAAAGATGTACAAGACCAAAGAAGGCTTCGAAAATTGAGTATAAGACAAAATTTTGGAGGGCAGCGACAACATATTCTTAGCATGTGTATCAAAAATACTTCACTTAAGTCACTGGTCTTCTCTAATGAAAATGTCTGAGGAGGACGAGATGAATCTATTGGTGTTGTGATTGTTTTCATTTGGATAGTCAAATTTTAAGTCATTCTCAGGAATGGAGGTATAATGACGTATTTTTCCATGTACTTGAATTTATTTTTGATGAGATGAATGAAGAATCCTACCCACTATTGAAGCACAACCCAAAGATGCAGTCCACATTGGACGAACTGTGTTATCAAACTTTTGTGTGCATTATTTTTATGGTCTCATTTATTTTTCTTTTTCTTTAAGTGTATGCACATACATTTTTTACATGTTATTACATGCAATTTTGATAACATAAACCAAAGAAAATATCTTGTATAATCCTTGTGAATCATAGATTTCAGATCAAGTTTAGTATCAGAGCAGTCTTCTTTATGATTTGAATTGTGAATGTGAATGATAACTAAAGTTTGGATTGCAACAGGAAGGAAGAAAATCACAAAAAATGATGTCTATACTAAGGAGGAGAAAGATTTCCTCAAAGATTTTTACACCATGGAAAATAAGGTACACAATTTTACACACTCATATTTAGGCCAAATTATAATATCAAAAATGAAGGCCATTATCCACACACATAGGAAAACTCAATGATCAACCTTTCCATTTTTTACTACCAACAATTAATGATGAGGGTGAGTTTCTACCATGATATTTGAAATCCACAACATCAAGCAGAATAGTCCAAAGAGGTGTGACAGTTGGTGCAACCCATGTAATGAGGAAGCTTTGTCTAATATCCAATGGAATATTCCATGAGGATGTGAAAACAATAATAGAAATTATTGATGAGCCTTAGTATTGTAGCAAGGATGTTGCAACTCCTAGGGCTACCAAATTTACTTTATCAACCCGAGGTTTCGTACAAACTTAGAGTTGACAATGCTATATGCATAACAAATGCAACATTATACTCATGTCACTTCTCAACTAGGGTGATAGACCACTAGGGTTTCAAACTAGTCTTCTATAGACTAGAAGGAGTTTGACCACTAACAGTGAATGTAAAGCTAGTTCTAATATAGGAAAGTAAATTATGTTTATTTAGGAAATGAAAGTTACTGAATGGAAAATGCCATGAATCATGTAGTTAGGAAATGACACAAACTACTTGCAGAAAAGAGATAAGCTAACCCTTTATTTTATCATCTAGATACTTGGACTAATTGGACATGGGAATTTTTTATATCATCTTATGATTCATATAGGCATGCACTAACTATCTCATGTTGCATTTGTATAAAAATAGTCTTTTAATTTCTAAATTCAGAAATGTAAATGCTATGTTATGCTATCTAATATTGCAGGGGGGGAAGGCATGGGAGAGTTGGTCTCAGGTAGCACTTATAGGAATGGAATCCAACATGAGGGCCTAACATATACTCATACTAGCATTTCTTATCAAAATAGGGTCAAGCAAGCTGCTACAAGAGATCTTGTAGCTGTTATAGTAAATACTACATGATTTCCTAGTTTGCTACAGGATGTCTTGGTTTTCTATAGGAAATTATATGAAGATTTAGGAGGGCAATAATAGTGGAATAAGGTGTTGGAGATATGTATGACATCGAGAGAAGGTGTAAGGAAGGTTCAAATTACCCAAGGCTAAGCCCAACACTCCAGGGAGGTTGGATTTGCCCAAGGTGGATGTTCACAGTGGTTGCAAAACAAAGATTCAAACTATGGGATTGTATGCCTTGGAAGAAGGTGGAGAAGGCTTAGGTGAAGCTAGTTGGATGAGTTCCTCCCTATAGACCAACAATCCCTACAACAAAACCTATTTTCCTCTTCATTTATGCATCATTATATACTAACATGGAAAAGATGAGTTGAATTTTGAGAAAGCTAATCTATATATTGCTAGTTGCTAGATCTATGGAATGGAATGCCTTCTAAGATATGGCAAGCTTAAGAAACAAAATAACAATTGTAGGTTCTTCCAAGAAATCATAAACAATGATCTATTTAAGCATGGAACCTAATCTATGTAATGACCAAAAGACAAAGTCTGTTTTTTGGGGTTGTTAGAGTGGGGCCCTCTAATCTTGATCCCATAAGGGAAATGAGGAAGAGGCCACTATCACAATATTCTCTAAAGTACTTTCCTTCACTACTGCACCACTGGTCTACTTCTTCAAACTAATGGGAACAAGATTAAGCAATCATTCAAATACAAAAAGAGGAACTTATGCTACTAGGGTTAGGCCTTAACCCAAGAGCTTCAACCCTCTGAGTCAAATCAGTGCTGGATCAAGGTCAAATTTCTCATTATCATCAAAATGTCAAATACAACATAGCAAATAATAGTCACAATGTTTCAACTCAAATTGCCTCTAGGCCACGTACATCAAAAAATCGGATCCTAATAAGTCCCTTGGCTCTCTTATTTATGCAAATTAAAGCTACCAAAATCTTCTTCAAAAATAGGAAGACTTGGCTTCCTAACTCAAGAATAACTTGTCTTTGACTTTCATTGGCTTGGCTGCCAATGAACTTGGCTTGCTTGGATGCTAGTAACTCTAAGCTGATGAGATATGGTGGAGGAATCTTCAAATGATTTGAGGAGTAAAGGAGGGAGACCAATCTCCTAAAATATCTCTTGCTTGTCCACCTCGAGTTCCTACACTTAAATTAGCCCAAAATTTCTCCAATGTCTACATTTAATACATATTAGGCCACATGACATAAAAACTCACCTTTACCCTTCTCACTAACCAAAATATAACAAAATATGTGAATAAATGTGAGAAAATTCAATTTTAATAAGTTGGAGAGTGACATTGTGACCCATATAGATTACCTATTGATGAACCTCATCAAGTACCAAAATAACCAAAATACTTCGACTACTTTAGCACAGGTGAAAGCAAACCTAAATTAAAAACATTCACTGAATAGTCTAACAAATATCCATAATCCATGCATGAAGAACGTGTTGGCCCATAGGGCTTCTTATATTAACTAAAAGTTACAATGTATACAGTGAACACCACTAGCTCCAATAGTGGAGTATTGAAGCCACTCCTTGCTCCTCAAAAGAACTAGCTTATCTCTCTAATGCCTTGCAAGAGGAGCAAGGTGAAAAGTCCCTTCCTCTTACAATGAGGGCGTATATATAACAATGAGGAAGTGATGCTTCACCTTATGACTGTTCATCTACCCTTGTGACTATTTGACTTCCTATGAATTTTCAACTTTACATGACTCTTCATACTCCACACATGTCCTTTGGACTTCCACTTTACAATACATTATCAAAACACAATTTACATCATTAACCACAATGGTGTGGCATGTGACAACTCATGACATGACACTAATGACATAGAAAAGCTTGTGTTGTGGAAATTCCAAGCCACTGTTGCCACTGTGTGCTATAGGTCTTTTTCTTTTCACCTCGGGACGGCTTGGTGATAAGGGATCTTCAATGATCTCAAGTCTTGAATGGTGATCGCAAAATATTGTCCCTTTTATTTCTCTCGATTGATCAGCTTGCGTATTTAGCTACAAGATGGTCGTTTAGCATGTAGGACTCCTTCATCTCCTTCTTCATCATCTCACTGTGGCATAATAAGGTACATGTTTCTGCAATTTACTCATTACGAAACAACATAAGTATGAAAACCTCCTAGTCTAATATTGAGCATGTTGATCGATTGACTGAGTTGGAAATGGATAGAGGGATGGGAAAAGGGCTCAATGAATACGCAGTTCAAGAAAGAAAGGGGAACCTTGAGATTGCGTAGTGCATAGTTCAGGCTGGGTTGAGGGGACAAATTGTGCAATTCCCAAGGTCTGTGAGACAGGTTGAGGGGATGAGCACTAGGTGAGCACATTGCATAGTTTTGGGATACATGATAGACTAGGACATCACATAGTTTCTTAGTTCTAGAGCTCAAGGATGAGCATGATGCTAGAGACTATGTAGTGTACAGTTAAGGCCAGGTTGGGAGAAAAAATTGCACAATTTTGGGGGTTAAGGCTAGGGCTTGAGAACAGAAACTGCACAGTGCAGTAGTCCTAGGAGGTAGGAATTGCACATAGCACAATGGCAAGAGGCCATGTCATAGCTGAGGACTGAGACTGCATCGTGTGCAGTTCAGGGAGGACGAGTGAAGCTAGGTTTCTTGGTCGAGAGGATTTCCAGAAAATGACTAAGTGTGGGATCAGTGACGTTGATGTGAACAATGATAAAACTTCGATTGTGATCACACACTTAGAGTAGTTGACGAAAAAAACAGAGATCATCTAAGACACATGAAGATTCATTTCCCTCTGTGTGAACGAAAACTTTACAACAAGTGTGACACTTAAGATACACTTTGTGATGACTGTGATGACACTTGTGCGACAATGCTTAAAAATTTGGAAATGTGTGCATCGTGTAATGGATGTTTACATGGTTAGAACAACTTATATACACAAAGCTGACCTTTTGAAACCACCAGAATATGCTTATATACATGATGTGACTATCGACATGCGAAAATGTGACATTTTTCCTATCTTGTAAAGGGGACCAAAACTCCTCAAGGAAACACATGGAATGAGTTTCAAAGTTTGTGACGACAATGTACAAGACCAAAGAAGGCTTCTAAATTGAGAATAAGACAAAATTTTGGAGGGAAACGACAACATATTCTTAGCATGTGTATCAAAAATACTTCACTCAAATCACTAGTGACCCTAACAACAAGATGTGGTTGTTCAAGCTTTAGACCTACAATAATAAAACAAGAAACCCTTGCAACAAAGAGATCATATTGAATCCAAAACAAATAAAAACAAGAAATATTTGATGTAATAACCCAATAGAAGATGACTTTTATAGATGAATTGAAAACAACTGGTGAAGGAGATTTACAACATGGGTCTACAAATCCTCCTCTATGGGATGGGTTGTTTGATGTCCTTGTGCTTTAACAATCTGTTTCTCTCTCTCAATATGTGAAAAACCCAAAACAAAAGAGTAGAAATCAAATGGGAGCTTGAATGCAAAGTGACGATAGTGGTGACAATGATAGTGATCATGGTGAAGAATAAATGGAAAACCCTCTTATTTATTACAAAGTATTGGGCTAGATTGGAAATTGGAAAATAATAAAATATTATTGACCAAATCAAGATTTAACCATTAGGAATATTGTATTATATTTTTTGGAGAGGGAAAAGATATTCAAAATGGTAAAATTATTTAGAAAATGGTTGAAGTAATTAACAAATAAAATGATTTATTAATCACTTTGCAAGGATTAACAAAAGTGTGAATTTGAAATAATTATTAAATAATGATTTAACAATCATTCCAAAAATAAGATTAAGGAATAATAAATAAATAGGGATTTATTTAATTATTCCAAGGTGATTTAGTCAAATGTGTTAAGAAAGAACTATCAAATTTGTTAAGGGATTTATTTAATTATTCCTACAGTGAAAATGATTTTACTATGGTAAAATTAGTCATACATGGTGTATTTCAATCCACCTAGTTATAAATGGCTAGGTGGTCATTTTTTAGGTGATAACAAGTTGCATTAGAGACTAGATGTGGATAACATATTAGTCAAGGAGGGGTTGACTGGGTCAATATGAACCATATGGACAATGAAGTCACAATTGTGAAAATAGGTGAAGAGAGTTTCCCTTAACTGAAAATTGAGCTTGGCTGATATATTTTATTTATAAAAATAATATGAATGTGTGAATGATAAGCAAATAGAAGATAGAACTTGCTATATTTTTGGTAATACAATAAGGTTACTAAATGAATTCTCTATCACATTTAATGTTCATATGGAAAGTGTGCAAGAGTGAACTATTGTTAACTACCACATGAAACAAATTAGTGTGCTTATGCTTATGTTTATAAGACTTGTCATGTGAATGATTGAAAACAATCGAGGAAAAAAAATAAATTTAAAAAATAAATGTGCATGAATAGCTTGGAATATGTGAAATTATGGCACATGCATGACAAGGTGTATATGCACATGTTTGGGTTCATGATTTAAGACATTGTTTGAATGTGCAAATTGGATACATAACGCAAATTCCCTTTATGATTTTTCATTAAAACTTGTGTGTAACCAAATGAAATGATAGAGTTGTGACTAATATGTGAGGTTGAGTAATTTCAGGTATTGTTGAATGTTGAAACATCAAGTATGCTAAGAATATAACTAAACTCCTTGAAAATATCTTAACTGAGAATGTATGTGATGGTAGCCAAGTAGGGAAAGTAGAAAGTAAATGTAAAAAGGTAAAGTAATTAGGTAAGAATTCCTTTCATCTGAATTTGATATCTTTTATTTTTCTAATTAGTACATGTATTTCATGGATGCCCAAGAAGGTGTATGGTTAAGGTAGAAAATTGTCAGCACAAAAAGATTTAGTAAAATCTTAATAATGTATGCATGCATTGAGCTACCATGTTGAACAAAGATTAAATGAATGAATAATACACTCATGGGGTAAAATATGTTTGGTAATGCATCGAGAGAACACATGAAGAAAATGTATGGATTTCAGTTGTGTTCATGAGTCCATGAGTATTGGCCCAATAGTTTTTAAGCTGAGATAAGTGATTCTATCATATAATGTTGAGTTTCTTGGTAAGGAAGATGTAATTGAAGGATTGGTTTTTCCTAGTTAATGTGAAAATTGCATGAAATTGTTGATATATAAAAGCAATTATGTCACTAACACCTAGTGGGTTATGAGAAAGACAAGAAGCCTTCAATGTGTAAAGATTGCTAGAATATTTATGATGCATCCATGAGTTACTATGGCATGATTTTTTCATGACACTCATATTATGAATCATGATGGTACATATGCGTGGTGCATTAAGTGCATGCATGCTTGTATGAAACAATCAATTGCAAGATTGAATGAAAAGAAAAGAAATAGCTTTTAATAATTTTGAGGAATTGTTGAGTAGTGAAATGAGTGGCATGAATTTGTCATCCTGCAAAGTAAAGCGGAAGTTAGGTTACTTATGAATTTATAGATATTTATTTTTTAGTTTTGACCCTTTGGTTGTCGGAATAAATGTTTGAATGCATTATATAATGTTAAAATTATTGTGATGCAAATAAAGAATGAAATGATAGCTTCATTTCAATTTATTTTTAAATCAATTGAAAGTGATTGAATTATTATGTGTGTAATAATTATGAGATCACTTTAGGGGATGTTATAAATCTTGCATTGAAAAGACTTTATGTATGAACACTTACCACTATTTGGTTGATTGAAAGTAGATATTGTAGTTGAAGTGGCCTTGATTATGATAATGAAGGCTGACTAATACCATATGTAAGCGTAAAACATCATTGCAAGAGTATCATATTTATGGAATCTAATTCCTATATGAAGCAAGTTTGGAAAAGAAATGAAAAAGGAAGAATAATTTATTCAATTATTATGATTAATCTCATTGAAATTGTATGCCTATGATATAGGTGAGAAAATGATCTATCCAAGAAGGATAAATGATGGTTGTGAAGCTAAAAATCCTAGGGACAAGGCCATTATGGTGACATTGGATCCCTATGACTACATTGATCACCATGAGTTATGTTATGACAAATGTGTTGTGCTATTTAGAGAAAGCCAGAGGGATGCCTTGCGTATGAGACTCCATAAGTCTCAAGACTCTTCCTATGCGAGGAAGCCTCACCAAGGAATTGATCGCTTGAGGGACTGGGGAGGAAGATAAGGGGATGCTTGAACTTGGAAGGTGTGTGACTACAAGGAAGGGGAGACTTGAATGAATTGGTTTTCAAAGATGTATGCACATACTCATTGGGATCATGAATTCATTGGTTGTGTCCACGAAAATAATGATCTAAACTTGTTCCCTATGGAAGCCTTATGAAGCAACAAACAATCATGTAGGAATGTACTAGAATGTTAAGAGGTTTAGAGATAACTAAATTGTGAGAAATGAATGACTTTTCTTGAAGTGACAACTAAGGACATAAAAAATTTTGTTGATATGAAAGTGTCATATGCCTTCTTCTGCGTAGAATGGTTCTAAATATAGTAGAACACCAAGGGTGACGTTCCTTAAAGTTGGAGGGGATTATGACACCCCTTTTGTTACTCAACATTTTGTAAATTTATTATGTACATAGAATGTTGGGACGCCAACATTAAGTAGCTATGATGTCAAACTCTATTATATGATGTAATGTTTATTTTTATTAATAAAAATGTTAGAGTTAAAAAAAGGGGACAACCAACAGATTATGATGCCTTGGGGAGGGGAGGAAATTGGCTTAAGATAAAATATATACCTTGGGTGATTATTTCTCTTTGATGTGATGGCTACTCTTCCCAAGAAGCTAAAAGGTTGAGAAGATGAAGGGTTAAGGTATGATTATAAAAATAAGAGGTAGGAGAAATCAATGTGTTCTTCTTCTTGGTTCTTAAGCTTCTAGTTTTTATCTCTTCTACTATTCCCTCATGCATCTCTCTCTCACTTCAAAATTTGATTTGCAAAAAGGATTGGTGAGAAACCCTACAGAGGTTCAAATATTATGACTAGTTAAGAGCTATGAATGAAAACTTATGTGATAGGAAATGAATGTGTTGTAGTGCTTTTTCTTTGGACTATATGGCTTTGAGGATTGTTAATGGTGTTGATTGCATTTGGAACCTAGATCACTGAAGAGGGGAGGGCCAAGGGACTACAGAGATTAGAGAAGGAATCTGTTGTGTTGTACAGACTTGCATGGTATTTTTATGATTGTGAGCCTAGTCAAAAATGGAAAGGTTGATCATTGAGTTTTCCTATGTGTGTGGATGATGGCCTTCATTTTCAATATTAAAATTTGGCCTAAATATGAGTTTGTAAAATTGTTTATGTTATTTTCCATGGTGTAAAAATCTTTGAGGAAATATTTCTCCTTCTCAGTACAGGCATCCTTATCTATCATTTTCCTCCTTCCTATTGCAATCCAAAATTTAGTTATCATTCACACTCGCAATTCAAATCATAAAGAATATTGCCCTGATACCAAAATTGATCTGAAATCTATGATTCACCAGGATTATACAAGATATTTTATTTGGTTGATGTTATCAAAATTGCATGAAATAACATGTAAAAAATGTATGTGCATACACTTAAAGGAAAAGAAAAGAAATGAGACCATAAAAATCATGCACACAAAAGTTTGATAACAGAGTTCGTCCAATGTGGACTGCGTCTTCGGATCATGCTTCAATAGTGGGTAGGATGCTTTATTCATCTCATCAAAAATAAATTCAAGTACATGGAAAAATACATCATTATACCTCCATTCCTGAGAATAACTTAAAATTCAACTGCCCAAATGACAACAATCACATCACCAATAGATTCATCTCGTCCTCCTTAGACATTTTCATTACAGAAATTTTGAGGTCTAAAATGGGCCTCAAAACAAAAATGTACAACCAAATCAACTTTATAAGAACAAATGAGATTCAAGATGATGATGTCAACCATGGCGGATGATTCACCATTTTTGAAGTAAAAAAGTAAAAATATTAAAAAATATAAAAATATAAAAACTAATTGTTCAACTCATATTTTAAATTTATCTCCATATGGTTTTACTCAAATTTCATGTGGAATCACTCGTTGGATGCAAAATTTAATTCCTCATCCAAAGAATACCCATGTTTCATACTTTTGATGCACCCTGCTACATGAAAAATGAGAAATACTTGAAAAATGTGATTGCAATCACATTTTTCATGTATTTCTCATTTTCTGTGTAACATGTTCCATTGAAAGTATGCAACATGGTAATATTTGGATGAGTAATTAAAGTTTGCAGCCAATGAGTACTCCCATTCAAAATTTGAGTAAATTTGTAGGGAGATAGGTTGAAAATAAGAGTTGAAAAAGTAGTTTTTTCTTTTTTCCTTTAAAATTTTATGATGTAATATAATCTTATTTTATTATTTCCACTATTATTTTATAATATTCCTTGGGAGGCCCATTTTAGACCTCAATAATTTCTCTAATGATTGTAAACATGACCTAATTCTAAGAGGTGCATTGTTGTCTTGAACTTGATGCCCAACAATTAATGATGAGGGTGAGTTTCTACCATGACATTTGAAATCCATAACATCAAGCGGAATAGGCCAAAGAGATGCGACGGTTGGTGCAAGCCATGTAATGAGGAAGATATGTCTAATATCCAATGGAATATTCCATGAGGATGTGACAACAATAATAGAAATTACTGATGAGCCTAAGTATTGCAAAAAGGATGTTGCAACTTCTAAGGCTACCAACTTTACTTTATCAACTTGAGGTTTCGTACAAACTTAGAGTTGATAGTGCTATATGTTGGAAATAATACTACGAGGGGGGGTGAATTAGTATTTCAGATCAATGATTTAATTTTCAATACTGATTTGTATATGCTACCTCAGCACAATGAACTAGCGTGTATACGCAACTATACTTAATGAAACCAACGTATATGCAGAGATTTTTTTATTTACCCAAATTATCATGTAGTGAACTTTAATCAGTATGTCATCAATTCATTAGATAGTGGAGTAAAAGTAGAATAAAGCATCACACATAAACACCAAGATATAAGGTGGAAACCCAATGTGGGTGAAAACCACCTGCTGCAATCCTCTCTGTCTTCTTTTAATAATAAGAGAATTATGTTTACAATTTTTGTACTTATGCAGCCTTATACTAGTATGTAGGCTTCTACCTATAGAAGGCTACAACCTTCTCTCGTTCTCCAGCTTCTACTAGAAGGGAACTACAACCCCCTATCTCTTGTACTAGCTGATATGTTTACTAGTACGTAGGTGTCAGCCTATAGAATTCTAAAACCTTCTCCTTTCTTCCAGGGAATAGGTTTCATAAATTTTCAAACTGGATCCATCAACAACATCATTCAAACATCAAGTATATCTGCATCAACCAATCTCCTATTAAACCAACCACAACCGAATCAATCAATCATTTTGACAACCCATCAATCTGATCATTCAGGATACTTTCACCAGAATACAGTAACCAGAATCCAAGCCAGAACCCAGAACACTACAACAGCAAACAGAAGCAACTAAAACATATTTTATAAGGTATACGCTACTTCCATGTGTTGAACCTACGTGCGTACGTGCTTTCCTCAAGGCGAACCTGCATATAGATCTGCAAATAAAATTTATGATGTATACGTTGTTTCAATATGTAGAACCAACATGTGTATGCACCTTTTCTAAAGTGAACCTGCATACAAATCAGTAAATGATGATTTAAATATTACAACAATTCCAGACTTCAGCCATACCCAGGTCATCACATTTACAGACTACAACATGCGCCAGTTATTCAGATAAATGATCAAACCACATAAAGATAATTCTCTTCAAGCCTTAAGATCCTGATACATCATTAGATCTTATCCTTCATTAAATGCAAAGGTTCATCCTTGGTTCAAATCCAACAATGTACCATAACCCAATAACTTGCATACTAGATCTCACCCTTCTTTAGATATTCAATACTTGAGTGTCATGGCCTGATGATCTTCTCCTCCTTTTATAGTTTTAAGCCTTTCCCAATACCATGGACCAGAACCATTTAGGACCAATACCTTGGACCAAATACCTAGGGTCAATACCTTGGATCAAATACCTTGGACCAATACCATGGATCAAAATACCATGTACCAAATACTTTGGACCTAAAATTTAGTTTTCCAAGGTATACATGCCTTTCCTTCTGTGTGTCTGTGTATGTATACGCGCCTTGAATACAGTGAACCCACATGTACATGTGGCTTGGCCAATGGTGAACCTGCGTATACCTCTCTTTCTTCATTCTGTGAATTATGATCTGTAACTCTGTTTTGTTAACATGCTGCATTATTATTTGTCATCTGAGTGAGTTGCCATCAAGGACAACACCTGTGTCATAATGCCAACAATCTCCCCCTTTGGACTTGATGGCAACACCAAGTCACTCTTCCCATTTGTCATCAAGGGAAAAGGGTCATGATCCCCTTGAGTACCTATTGAATTCTCTGATATGTTGAAGTGTTGATTGAGCTCCTATGATCGAGTCCATGCTCCCCCTGAGCACAAGCAATGTCTGCAAAAGGATAATATGACTCTATATGTACATCACCAATAACCTTCCTATCACCAAAGACTCATACATACATCCATCTCCCAATCAAATGGGGATATACCAAATTTGACTCATCCACCAAACCAAGTGGGGGTATGCAATTGTTTATACATGTCAAAACACAAACATTACATCATCCATCCCATGCATAGTGGGGTTACAAATTAGGTCTTTTCATGACCTTTACATTAAAATATGTACATGACTTAGATAACAAAGACCAAATATCTTAAACAAGACCATGATAGTCATCAGCAACTATCATTAGCAGCATTTGTCAATTAGCACCCAGATCAGCAACCATGTTCTCCCCCTGAACCTGTTCCACCTAAAAAAAAACAATCTGCACCGAGATCTTCGAAGATAATGCCAATAATGCATTATTAGAAGCATATGCTCCCCCTAAACCTCTGTCAGATGTTCACTGTCAGATCTGATCATTTCATATATTAGAAGAGTTATCTAGGCATCATCATCAATCAGATATATATCATGTTATCAACAACTTATGAAAGCCAACATATTTCCACGTGTCATCAACAGACTGTAACCATCATCAAGCAGAGTAGATAATTCATTGAACCATATCAGACCCCTTTCTCCTGAGTCTAACCCACTTCTGTTTCTCAAACCATCATATACGTGACTATACCCACAAAAACCAGCATATATACGCAACTACGTTTCATGAAACTCACGTATAACCACCTTTCTTTGAAGAAGATGGGATTTAACAACAGGATGATGCAACAACTACTCCCAACTTTTGTCTGAGATATTCAAATGTCTCTCTGGGTAGTGTTTTAGTGAATATATCAACAACCTATTCTTTGGAGGGAACATACTCCAATTTGACCTTTTGTTCAAGCACTTGTTCACGTATAAAATGATATTTGATAGGTATGTGCTTGGTCTTGGAGTGCATGACTAGATTCTTTGAAATACTGATGGAACTTGTATTATCACATAGAATGGATATGGGTGCAGTACCTGTGATCTGAATGTCTTGCAAGGTTTGCATCATCCAAATTAGTTATGTGTAGCAAGATGCAGCAGCCACGTATTGGGCTAGATTGGAAATTGGAAAATAATAAAATATTATTGACCAAATCAAGATTTAACCATTAGGAATATTGTATTATATTTTTTGGAGAGGGAAAAGATATTCAAAATGGTAAAATTATTTAGAAAATGGTTGAAGTAATTAACAAATAAAATGATTTATTAATCACTTTGCAAGGATTAACAAAAGTGTGAATTTGAAATAATTATTAAATAATGATTTAACAATCATTCCAAAAATAAGATTAAGGAATAATAAATAAATAAGGATTTATTTAATTATTCCAAGGTGATTTAGTCAAATGTGTTAAGAAAGAACTATCAAATTTGTTAAGGGATTTATTTAATTATTCCTAGTTGAACTTTATTTCTTGCTGAACCAAGACACTAACCTTGAACCCATATAAAATGCACCACCACTAGTGCTTTTTATGTCATCAACACTTCCTGCCCATTCTGCATCTGTATATGCATCAAGTGTAATATTTGTATCTCTAGGATACCATAAACCAAAGTTATGTGTTCCTTGAAGATATTTGAAGATCCTATTGACTGCCTGAAGGTGTGATTCCTTTGGATTTGCTTGGAATCTTCCAACTATTCCCACTACATGCATGATGCCAGGTTGAGTACCTATTAGATAAAGCAAACTGCCAATCATGGATCTGTAAGTTGGTTGATGCACTGCTGTTGATTCATCATTTGAGCTGAGACTGCGTCCTGTTACCATTGGGGTACATACTGGTTTAGAATCTTCCATGCCATACTTTTTCAAGATCTGTTTGAGGTATTTGGTTTGTGAAAGAAAAATACCATCTTTATTTTGCTGAACTTGTAGACCAAGAAAGTAGGTGAGCTCACCAAGCAACGACATTTCGAATTCCTACTGCTTTACTAAAGCAAAATTCTGACTCATGGATTCTTCATTGCTACCAAAAATGATATCATCAACATAAAGATGGGTGTTTCTGTTCTAAATGGAATACTTCTATCTAAACTAATGCTATGCTATTGTATTCTAATAAACAGAAAAACATAGAAATTTATGCTAACCCGGGGTGTGATCTTTCTTTTATGCGATCTAAAAAGATTTCATACAATAACTGGTAATAAAGATCATTCAACTATCATAAGAAAAGAAATTCATAAAAATGAGCTACTTCATATAAGAAGTTAGACGAAACAGTTGTTAAAACTTATCGCATAAATGAGCTATTCATATACTAAACATAAACAAATAGTTCTCACCATGCAAAAGTGCCAAATGATAACTTAGAGATCCATGCTGTAACATATAAATAACTGAAAACTGAATATCACTTTAATGCATAAGCAGAAATGGTTAAGAGATAAAAGTACCATTTATAACTAGTCCTACTCATGAGCTTCAAGCAATGATTGATTTATCTCTTTTGATTTAACCATCTACTAACGAGTACAGAAGTGCAAATCAGTGCAGATACTCTCAATGCAATATGAAATAACTTCATCCATTCATTCACCAAAACCTCCTCTAAGGGTGCAAAAGTGCATGTTTTGAGGACAAGTTTTTGATAAATTTCTGGACCCTTCTCTAAATGCATGAGAAGGGTTTAAATACTACTAACTAAATAACTTATTTACAGAAATTGAGGATTCGGTTTAAATGATCGTCCTCTTTCTAAGCAAAACTATTCTAAAATTAAATCTACTAACTATTTCTAAATCTACTCCTTAATGTCACAAGCATTCAGTATTTTTCTGAGTAGACTCAGCTGACTGTCTTCCACCTTTGGTTGAGTTAAGCAAACAAAATCGGCAAGAGCTGGCGTTATCTTCTCAGTAAAATTGATGATATGCTTGAGAATCATCCAATGAATATGTAGCATTACCATGTATGCGTAGTAAAAATCCCATTTCAACTTGGTTAACCTTTGGACTGCTTCTGCTTTTCCTTCAGTCTTCTGTTTCCAGTTTGCTTCTATCGCTGATTTCTTGCAATTTTCGGGGCTCGCAGGTGACTGAGCAACTAGGGACCTTCCTTTTCGAACAATTTTTCTTAGCAATGCGCAATTATCGGAAACTGCCTCTATTTCTTGATCTGAGCTTCCCTGATGCGGTTTTTTCCTCTTGCGCCTTTTTCTCTCATTCGGTATAAAGCCCAAAATTTGTAAAAATAGTGGTTCCATGAGCTCTTGACCCTGAGAATTAAACTGTTTGTTTCTGGTATCAGCGTCGTTCAGTACCCATTCAACCATGGTTGTACATGAGAAATCTGTGATAGATGCCTCAGAAGAGTTCTGCGGCTCTTTTTCTTCATTGAATGGATTAAGTATGCCTTCCGAAATGCACATTGGAGTGTTGCCTTCCCTCTTTGTTTTTTTCTACATAATGCCCTGTATAACGCTTCGTCCTTCTTTCCTGCAGTTCACATTGAGGTGGAAGTAATGATAAAAGACAAATGACAGGAAAACTTTTAAATGCTAAAGATATACAAGGCATGCCACCTTATGTGAGCTATTTCTTCGAAAAACATAACACCCTACTTCATTAACAACTGGCAATAACCCATTAATTCGCATTAAAATACATGACCAACTCTTGGCTAAAAAGTTTTCTCGAACAATGAGCCAGAACCAACTGCGATGGAGGGGTCCCGCGTTTTTGCTTTGCGATGTTGCAGATCGTAGTATCACAATATCACAATGTCGCAGTGTCATCGTGATGTTTTTATCGCAAGATCGTAGTATCGCAATTTTGCAGTATCACAATATTGTGGTATCGCAATATCGCAATGTCGCAGTGTCATTGTTATAATTCTTGTGTAATTCTTGTGATATTTTCGATGTGCGATATGCAATATTGCATATCGGCGATTTTTTAAAGTTTTTAATGTGAGTGTTTCTTCAGTATATGTGATGCGATGAGGTTTTGCGTCGCATTCTCCCCTTTTGTCATTTTAACTCATTTAGAAGGTGTATCCTATCATCCTTTGCGTGATGCGATATCCTTTAAGGAGTAAATTTAATTTTCTTCATTATGAAACTTAGGTTTTTTAGGTTTTTCAAGGTATTTTCCTAAGTCCATGATGTTGTAAGTTTCATCTAACACTAACTAATTTTTTTGAGGGTCCCCACTTATTTAGTATTAGCAATAATACTTCATAAGGAGGGGGGTTGTTGGTGGCCACAACAATTGGCGATTCACTTGGAAGAACCAGTTATCTCTGTGTTTCTATTGAACCTTTTCAGCTTCCAAAATAGCAAAGTTTTCAGAAAAATAAACTTTATTATGGAAAGATATAGTACATTATGCTCTAACCTGTCAATAACATTTTGTTTCAGCTATTTTCAAATTTGATTATTTGCTGCCTCAAGTTAGTCCTTGTGTTTACATCAGTCATTACTTAGTCTGTAAAGATAAAACAAAGTCTTCTCTGTAAACCAGTTTTAAAATATACTCATTTGTCATAGGTAGAGCCTCTACTGCCAGCAGGCGTTCATAGCCTCGACAGGGTTACCTTTTACCCAGCAATGATCCTTTATCCTACTTAAAGAAACCTACAACTCTCAAAGAAGAATCCACATCTACACTTATTGCTTTGATTTTTTCTTTTTATTCTTAAAGAACAATGTCTTGGTTTGGTGGCCAATTTATGACACAGTCATTCACTTGATTTATAACTTTGTTGAACAAGCTGGCTCGTGATGAGACCCCTTGCCTCTTGATTGTAACAATGTTGAGTCATTGCCCTGTTATGGTATGCAGTATTTGGCAAAGTCAGCAAGTTATAATATCTATGATTATGATAAGTCGGCTCGTGATGAGACCTCTCATTCTTCAAGATGAAGTGTATCCTCGGATAGTTCCTCTGAAAGTTGTGATTTCCTTAGCAGGAAGGAAGTCATTGTCTTCTTTAGATAGCTTTGGACGACAATGATAGAGTTTTTGGAAGTAACTGTTCTACAGAGAATATTTATTTTGTTATTGATACCTTTCATTGCACTGATATAAAGCAATTTCTTCACTAAAGGTTATTTTCATCAAACTTTTATGAAGTTGAAACTAGTGTCATATCTAGGTTAGAGTCTTTAACTGTATCTTTCAATAATAAAGATTAATTTTCCAAAACATTTGCTATTTATACAAGCGAAAAATCAAAATCTGAAAGAGAGTTGGTATCTTTTCGTAAATGCCTAATGTAACCATTTACAACTGGTTTTATTATGAAAAGAGAAAAAACTATTACTCTACGAAATAGAAGAATAATCCTCTATGGAAAATATTTCTTAAGAATTTGTCCATTGACAGGCAAAGAGTCTCTTTTACCTGCTAAATCCTGTAACACAAATGTCGATGGACCTAAAACTTCTACAATTTGAAAAGGACCAAGCCACATTCTTTGAAATTTTGTATGTTTCCCCTTTTCTTCATGTGCCTTGTCCCATTTTAAAACTAAATCTCCCACCTGAAAATCTTTTCTGGTTATTATATTTGAATCAAAAGAGGATTTTACTAGTGCCTAATGATGAGCATGCGTTTTCTTAGCTTGTTCTCGCTGTTCTTATAATTTGATTATTTCCATCTGTCTTAGGTGTAATGAGGAAGTTGGTACTTCATCAATGTATTGAACTAGAGACAAAGAAGGAATTGCTAAATGAGTCGGAAGAACTACTTCTCTCCCATAAACTAAATTAAAGGGAGAAGTGCCGATGGAAGCTTTTCTTATTATTCGGTCTGCCCATAAAGCGTATATTAAGGATTTATGCCAATTTTTATGATTTTGGTCTACTGTTCTTTTGATAATCCTGATTAGGTTTTTGTTTGTAGAATCGGCTAATCCATTGCCCTGTGGATAATAATTGGCCGAATATGGATAATAATTGGCCGAATATTTAAGTTTGAATCCTCTTTTAAGTGCAAATTTAGTCATTGCATTTCCAGAAAAGTATGATGCATTATCGAACATTAAAGCGGAAGGTAATCCAAACCTGGTGATTATATATTGATCTATGAACTCAATGATATTTTCAGCATTAGCCGTCTTGAGTGGAATTTCTTCTACCCACTTAGTAAAATAATCTGTTGCTGTAAGGATATATCTATGCTGCTTGGAAGAGTGAGGAACGATCTCACCTATTATGTCCAATCCCCATTGACTGAACGATTGGTCGATGTTAACTGGTTGTAGTGGCAAGGATGGCTTCTTCTGTCTCCCAGTAGTAGTTTGGCAGACTTGACATTCCCTCACGTAATTGTGCGAGTCTTTGAATAACGTGGGCCAGTAATATCCTGCATGAAAGATTTTATGTGCAGTAGCATCTCCAGCGTAGTGTTCGCTTGCTGGCCCATCGTGGAGTTACTGCAAAACATTATCAGCTTCAGATTTCTCAAGACATATAATGAGAACAAAATCGTAATTCATTCTAAAAAGAATATCATTTATGAGCTGATATTGTTTGGCTTTTAACCTTAGAGCTCTTTTCTTAGTATAATCGAGGTATGAAGGAGCATATCCATTCTTAAGATAATAAATGATATCAACATATAATGACTCTTCATCGTTTAGG
>APFE031580841.1:11743-23011 GCA_000404065.3 Pinus taeda
CTGATCACCTGTTAGTGCCCGTGGCCCAACTGTTCCCAACCAACTCCCAACTAAAAAACTACTTTGGGAGTGGTATAAAAAGACATCAAAGGAAGGCCTAAAGGAGGAGAGAAGGGAGAGAAAGGTTATTATACTGAGATTTTTCCCTTGACCAGGTCTGAAGACCCTTGTGCTTTCTGCACTTCCCCCATTTATACAGGAAACCTTTGTTTCCTTGTGATTTGATGTTCATCCACTAGTTATGGCATCATGGAGTGAGTCTTGGAAGGAGATATGCTAGAGGCTTGAGGCTGGACGGATCCAGAAGGAAGCTTTGCTTAGAGCCTGCAAAAGGTTACTCAGGTGATATTACTCCTTTTGTACATTCTATTTGTCTATAATAAAGAAACACGTCTTGGTTCCCGATATGCTTCTTCTTTATGTTTATGATGTTCATGTTTGAATTTCATGTATGAATGGTTGTTTAAAGTTCATAACTAACTTCCTTCTTTTATAAGATAAAGATGATTTCTATATAAGTCTTTCTCCATATACTGCTGCATTCTTTGGAATTGTTTGTTTTGCAGGATAAAGGAGTGAAAGGGACTTGAAGAAGGGTTTGGACCCTTGAGGAACTTCTCGAACGTAGGACCTAAGGTACGCCCTTCATACTTTAGAATTTGCTTATTATAGCGTAATGGCTGTGTGAATGTGTGTTTCTCTGTTTAGACAACTTTCAGTCTACTAGGGTTTCCATCCAAAATCCCTAGGGGAGCAAATCCCTCAATAGTTTGTAGTGTGTACAGATGCTTGCAAGAGAGGACTTGGTGGAGTTCTCATGCAAGAAGGACATGTAGTGTGATATGAGTCATGGAAACTGAATTATCACAAGCAGAACTACCCGATGCATGATATTGAGCTAGCATTGATTATACATGCATTGAAGATATGGAGTCACTATCTTCTTGCCATGAGGTTTACATTGATGAGCGATCATAGTGGGTTGAAATATTTGTTTGATTAGCCGAATATGGATGCTAGGCAAGCTAGATGGTTGGCTACCCTTAGTGATTTTGAATTAGAGATTAGATACATCAAAGGGAAGGAGAACCGAGTTACATATGCTATTAGTAGGAAGGTATAGGTAAATCATATAGCAACTATGAGCTCTTATGGGATAGAGTTATAGGATAGCACCTTACAGGCAAGAGTACAAGTACAGGTGAACAGGATGCATATTATCCTCTCATAATAGATGGTTTGGTGATGTTTAGAGACAAGATCTATGTGCTGAATTGCAGTGAGCTCAAGAAGCTTATCTTGATGGAGTTTCATGACAAGCCATACTCGGGTCATCCAGGATATCAGAAGATGTTGACGACAGTGAAGAAGTTCTACTATTGGCCAAATATGAAGAAAGAAGTGGCAGATTTCGTGGCTAGATGTTTAGATTGTCAACGGGTCAAGGCAAAATGTAAGCATCCAGGTGGTTTAGTACAGCATATAGCAATTTTGAAATGGTTATGGGAGGTCATTTCCATGGATTTCATTATAGGTCTTATGAGGACAGTAAAGCATCATGATTCTATTATGGTCATGGTTGATAGGTTGAGCAAGGTAGCTCACTTCATTCCAATAAAGATTACATATTCATCCATTGAGGTAGCACAAGTGTTCATGAGAGAGATAGTGAGTCTGCATGGTGTTCGAAAGAAGATTATGTCGAACAAGGATGCAAAGTTCACTTCCAAGTTTTGGAAGGAGTTATTTGCAGACTTGGGTATAGAGTTGGCCATCAATACAACTTATAATGCGCAAATAGATGGAAAGATAGAGAAGGTCAACATGATCTTGGAGGATATGTTGAGGATGTATGTGATGCACTAGCAAAGGAAATGGGATGAGTATCTTGCATTAGTTGATTATGCATACAAAAATGGTTATCAGGATTCATTGAGGATGAGTCTTTTCGAGGCATTGTATGGGCAGAGTTGTAACACTTCCATTAGCTGGAGTGATCTAGTGAACAAGGTACTTATTGGACCAGATATGTTGGCGGATATGGATCAGGGAATGTAGGTTATAAATCAGAATCTAAAGGAAGCACAATATAGACATAAGAGTTACGCAGATCAGCACAAGATGTTCAAGGAGTTTGAGGTTGGGTAGCATGTGTGTTTGCGCATCAAGCCCAAGAAAATATCTTTGAGGATTGGTTCATGTGCCAAGTTGGTATCATGGTATTGCGGGAATTTTGAGATCCTTGAGAGGATTGCACCAGTGGCATATCAACTTGCATTGCCTCCAATAGTGAAATTCCATGATGTTTCCCATATTTTATTGTTTAAGAAGTATATAAAGGATGTTGATCATGTTATTGATTGGTTTGTATTGCAGGTGGAGCAAGAAGAAGAGTTCTAGTCAAAGCCTCAGTGCATATTGCAGAGGAAATATCTCATGCTCAAGAACAAATCTTTAGAGCAAGTTAAATTGCAGTGGAAGCACTTTGGGCCTAAAGAAGCTACCTGGGAGATGACAGATCAGATGTAGACCCTATATCCTTCATTGTTTGCTGGTTGAGGCAAAGAAATTTTGGTTTGATGTTGCTATATATTTGGCATATGTGTCATTGATGTTTTGGTATATGTATGTATGTATATGGATGTAAATAATGCCATGAGCTAAGTTATAAAGCTCCAATAAGTAGTATGGCTATCACATTATTATGATTGTTATATTTTCATGATGTTTTTCTTTTGAGTAGATCTTTCATTGTAAATACTACAATGAGGTAAGTTATAAAGCTCCATGGGCAGTATGTTTTCTTTTCAGAGGTTTTGTTGG
Organism: Pinus taeda; assembly: GCA_000404065.3. Taxonomy (NCBI): domain Eukaryota; kingdom Viridiplantae; phylum Streptophyta; class Pinopsida; order Pinales; family Pinaceae; genus Pinus; species Pinus taeda. Next base: position 14,567 of record APFE031580841.1, read on the forward strand.
GGTCATGGTGTTTAACACTAAGGACGGTGTTCCCCAAGGGGGAGTGTTCTGTAATATCTCGGGTGAAAATCTCATGTAATAAAAGTTAATAAAGGAAAAATAAGATCACAGTTAAGGGGCACATATTCCAAGTCGAATGCTGGGCAAAGATATCCTAGTGGGCATCACTCTATTTTTTTTTGGCTAAGGAAATTGGCAAAGGCTAAGGCTAAGGCATTAAAAGGAAAAAAACGCATTTTTTCACATTTATTTATGAAAATAAAGGAAATTAGGAGAAAAGTAAGGTGAGATGTCACAAGTTTCATGTGAGGAGGAAAATGAAGGAAAACAACAAAAAATGAGGAAAATAGAGGCCTCACTCATAAAAAGGCTTATGAGGATCAGTTGGTAACCTTTTGTCAGTTCAAGTTTGTAGCTCTCTCATTATTCTCTCTCTCTCTCTCTCTCACTCTTGGTAACTTAGAGTTTTCTTGGAGAACTCTAGCTTTGGATCAAGGAAGCAAAAGAAAGCAAACAGAAAGGAAGGAAAGCAAGGATCAAGGAAAGGAAAGAAGGGCCAGGCAGTTTCAATAGGAATACTTGAAGTAATTTTTTGCATGTGTGATTTCCTATATTATGGTTTGGACATGCATGGCTTTGCATGTTGGTGTATGGTGGCATGGTTTTGTCGGGTTATGACAGTGGTTTTCAGCCTAGCCTAGCCTTTTTCCATATGCCATGGTATGTTGGGATTTTTTATCTTCGTTTTGAGATTTAGTTTCCCGAATGGATTTCAAAATCTAGGGTAGATATGGTCTCAAGTTTCATTTTGAAAGGCCTAGGAATCCCTTGACTAGTTTTGGCGGGATACGTGGTAAAGCCTGAGGGAGGAGTCTCGATTTAGGGCTTAGTGATCTAGGTTTGTATTGTAGTAAAGCTTGAGAGACTAATCTCGGTTTAGGGCCTAGTAATCTGGGATTGGATTGCGGTAAAGCCTGAGGGACAAGGAGATTAAAAATTCCTCAAGGATAGTGATGGATTTTGGATGGCATTCCAAGTTTAGTTTGGTTGTGATTTGAGCACCAGCTTTGGTGTGATCACAGTTTGACGAGGGTGGAGGTGATTTAACCTCTGGATTCTCTTGATTGTTCTTGGATTGGTTGTTCCATGAGATCCCACATTCATGCTTGGAATATGACACGGGGGTGACTGACTGAAAGATAGATTTGGTTCAGCCATGTCTATGGTTGGGTGGTATGTGGAAGTCTTGAACTTGGTTGGATTTGCCTATGATTAATAAAAACTAATTTCTCTTACTTTTTCACTAGTTTATATGTGGATTTTATGGTTTTCATATCTCTTATATTTATATGGTTTTATGTTGGTTATAAGTATGATTATATGACTAGTTCATGTTATGGTTATTTCATGTATTTACTTGTAATTGTTAAATGGATGGATGCAAGACCTAATTGATGATACAATAGTTCAATGGAGAAGGTGGTGATCCTTCTGGTTATGTTTCATAAGTTTTTCAGTCATTTATGCTTTGTCTTGTATCCTAGACCTGTAGGTGGTTTTGTTGCCAAGTGTTTGATAGAATGTCAGTCCCGGATGGGGATGCTTAGGCGTAATCTTGAGGTTGATTTTGATTTATTAGTATTGTCATCATGTCTTTGATGGATTCTAAAGGTTATAAAAAGTTTTGGGCATAGGTCGGGATTCTCAAATCTCAGAGACATTGGCACAGGTCTGCTGAAAAGAGTCGAGCGTCGCTGGAACATAGGCCTATGAGAGTGAATTTCGCTTATGGTCGCTATCTTTCCTAGCATGAGAGCGACCAAGGCTTAAAAGGCTTCAATCATCAGTGGGACTCATGGACAAGATGTATGAGTGGCTGACCTGTCTTATGAGGGTTTTGTGGCCAATATGGAGGGGTTTGTGTAAGGTGTTCTTTCGATTCCATTTCCTTAATGTCACCAAGGAAGTTGAATCCCTTATAGTAGCCTCTCTCATTGTATATTTACCCCAGCTAGTCAGTTGCTTGGGTAGACCTAGGAGGAGGGGGTGTTACAGATGTTGTTCCATCCTCCTTCATAACAGAGATTGAGGTCTACTCTACTTCAATTCCCTCAACTATAACAACTTCATCGTCTTCTAAATTAAAAAGAAAATGCTCACATATCTCTTCCATTACCACTACTTCCTATATGAGTCTCAATTCTTCTTCTACCAGCATAAGCACTTCATTAGATTTCTAGTTTTCACCTGTCAAACCTGCAACCACACACCAAAAGACAGATTTAAAAATATGAGATTCTCCTTTCACTACCTCATCTACCTTTCCTTCGAGTTGATCTGAACTATTTTCGTAGTCCCTTGGGCTACTAAGAATCTCCTCTTCAATTTCTTTTCCTTCTTCGGCATTGAAGAACCAATTATATTCAAATATTTTGGTTTGAATTATGCATCATCTTCCTTGACCATCTTTGAAATTGCACAAGTTTTTGTCCTCACATCTTCCCAATTGTTTCCTTGTCTCTGCTTCTTCTATATTTTTGAGTTTTGTTACTTTTTCCAAGTCTCTTTCACCATCTACACCTACAAAACATGCCATTTCCCTTTTCCCAATTTTTGAAAAATTTAATTCCTTAAAGGATGACTAAATACGCAATTATAAAAAAGAAACAATCTGTACCAATCATACTTCTAAGCTTCATTTTACAAAATTGAAGAGATTCATCATGAACCCCTCTATAATTTCTTCTTCCTGTAATAATTTACTGGAACTACTCATCTCTAAGCTCCATTTTCATCTATTGTTATTCTCTCGCATGGCTTTACGTTTTTGTCACTTTCACCATTTCTTTTGTTATTCCTACAAATAAACTGCTACACCAATAGTTAAAACCAAAAACATTAGTTTCTTTAGTCTCAAAATATTTCCCTAGATTCACTCATTTATCATCTTCCTCTCCAAGGATCAGCCCTGTTATCACTCTGTAATTTCCTAAGGCTATAAAATAAATATAGGAGGTAACCACAAAAACAATTGTAAACTTAGAAGCTAAAGCTTCTAAACTCAGAGAGGGATCTCTCTAAATGATTTAGATTTACTGTTTTGAGATTTTATGTTAGTTATTATGGTTTAGAGTTTGGTTTTTTCAAATGTTTGGTTGAAACTACAAGGAAAGTCCGCTAGGAAATGGAGTCATAAGTCTTAGGGTGATCAAATACAAGAATGTCATGACAGATGTAACCGTGCAAGGTAGGCAAACTTTTGGATCTTTACAGAATTTGTGGGGTGAATGGGATGAAAAGATTTATATTCAATTAAATGTAGAGCACGCTAAGATGAATTCCATACTTAATATCAGAGTGAAAACCTAGATATTGTATATAAGCCATAGAAGAGTGGATTTAAACAAATTCAGCCCTTGATTTTCTTTAAACAATAGAGACATAAAGAGCATATGGAAAACTAGAAAAACAACAATTTTACAAGAGAGAAAACTTCACCAATTGCATGACATGGGAATCATGTAACAAATTTTATGTATTAATGAAAATGATCACTTCATTGAATGTACAACTTTACATCAAAGATTTTCTTTCTTCACATCATATCCAACCATTTTTACTTCGAATTATGAAGTATTTATACAAATTCATCAAAGTATATTGATTTAAAATATCAAGATTTTCCTTACAAAATATCTTAAAAAATTGTTTTCAAAAATAATACAAGAATATAGGCCAATAAAACTGTTATAGCTCTCTGACACTATCTTCGAGGATTCTGGTTCTCACTTGGCCTGAAAAAACATTTCTTTGTTTTTGATGATGAACACATATTTACTCAAGTAGTTGGCATAATTGATCCCATCAGTCTTCATCTGGGGCAGAGAACTTGATTAACTTTATGTAGGCTTCATCCACCTCAGTATATTTCTGGAAGGTGGGCTTAATTACAAACAAATGTTTTAACTCATGTTTGATAAGTAAATTGGATTTCAAACCCTCCATGAAAGATTTTCCGTTGATGGTTCCCTTGGTGGTAGAAATCTTTGACTTATCTCTGGATATGGAATATAATTCATGTTGATAATAATCTAACTGAACCAATTTATCTCAAATTCCTTTCAAACCTGGCAGCCCCTTTTCGTTCAGTACATTGAATTTTTAGTGGAACTTCTGAATGTTTGCCTCCAAGTTATGGAATTTTTTCTAACTGTAGCATAAAATTCATTTTTGTAATGACTCTTCTCACCTGAAGGATTGTTTTTGCCTTATCTGCAATCTCAAATTCTTGTAGTTCCTCCTTTGTCTTTGAATTTAGAATCTTTATTAAGGTAGTGGCTTCACCTGGTTTTTGTCCCAAAATTTCTTTTATTTCTTCAATAACTTATTTTGATATTTACATTAATTCCTCTTGCTTGAAAATTATTTCAATGGAAGGCCAAATTTCAGTCATCGCTTCATTGATTTCCACCCAAATGTTCTCCTTTGTCTGTGCAAGTGTCTGGACCATGGAAGATTCATTCTCTAATTGTTTAATTCTCTAGGTTAACCTATGAATCTTTTAAAGCTCTACTATATATGAATTATCAATCTTTAATTTTTGTTCTTGGAGATTGTTTTCCTAAGCTTTTAACTTTTCAATCTTCTTCCCTTTCAAAGACAGCTCCTCCATATCTTTGACTAGTTCTCCTGATGACTCTATAGGTTGTACCTCTACTGTGATGGCTTTTGAAGTGGAAGCTCTTGTTGTCAATGTACCTACAATCAGGACTGTTGTGAGTGGAATGACTGCTAACTCTGTAGATTGTTCTTTCTCCTTTAGAAGTTTTTCCATTTCAATCTCCATGTCTTTAATTTGCCCATTTTGTTCAATGATAATCTTGAACATGTCTTCTTTCTATTTCTCTAGTTTTCCAACTTCCTTGGTCTGTGGATCTTCAGTGGATAGAAGCTTGAGTTGCTTCTCTAGAGCTGCAATGTTAATATTATTTCTTCTAATAATTTCCTCTTCAAATTTCACATTACTGGGATCATATCCCAGTTTGATTACTAGATCCTATAAATACTTAATGTTAGTGTCTTTAGCTAAATAAGATATATTTTCTAGTTTGAGTTGGTATTGAATGTTGTTGATCGAAGCTTGCAGCCTAGAAGCTACCATTGTTGAGTTTTTCAAGGTTGAATACAACATCTCACATGTTTGTTTGTGCAATTCCATCTTATCAATGGGATGGATTTGATCAACATTGAAAGAAAAGATGGATTTCTTGTAATCATCTAGAGTTTTTGGAAAATGAACCTCAACTTGGAGGAAGGCTATCTGCATCTTTCCTTTCTCTGTGTTAGCGGTAGAGAGAAGCCTTCTACTCTACTCTTATTTTTGAAATTATTCCCAAAGGGTCATATGACCAGGTGAAGCTGAGTTTAAAATTCATATGCTTGAGGAGAAGATATGCTTCTTTGGTAGTTTTCCTGGTATTGAAAATAAAGGGCCCAACCTATTTTTTAATCTTGAATTGAGATTTCTTCTTGGTTGCCACAAAGTGCATCTCATACATATTAATCATTTGTCTAATATATTCTAGTGGAAAAATTCTCATAGGAACAAATTTGGACAACCTGTATGGAGGAAATTTGCACCCATACACTATGATCTCAGTGTAATTTTGGTACAAGTACCAGTCACCTGTCTTTGTTTTCTCACTTAGTTGTAGAAATATTTTTACCTTAGGTGCTATCCTCAGTTTAGTGTCACTATTCAATAGGAAATCAACTATATATAAGAACTAGTCTACATAATCGTTGAAGGTGAATTCATTGGTATGCTTCCTTACCAAGGAAGTCCAATGAATCATAGATTGGGCATTCCCTTTTTCATCCATTTTTTGTAATGGAAATTGAAACATGTCAGCCTAATGGAACAAAAACAAATACACTAAAATTGAATCATACTTAAAACCCCCTTCTATATAAAACTTTAGGAACTCTTCATGGATGGCATCTGCTAGGAATTCACTGTAATTGAATATGACTGAGGCCTTTTCACCTATTGAGAAAACTAATAAAAGCCCTATGATCATTAGGGCAATTTTGAGGTCTAAAATGTGCTTACATCATCAAATTTTAGAGGTAAAATATATATATCTATATAGTCCTTGGATGAGGAATCAAATTTTTCATCCAATTAGTGTTTCCACTCGAAATTTGAGTAAACCCATTGGGAGATAAGTTGAAAATACGAGTCGAATATATATTATTATATTAATATATATTATATTATATATATATTATTCGACTCGTATTTTCAACTTATCTCCCAATGGGTTTACTCAAATTTCGAGCGGAAACACTAATTGGATGCAAAATTTGATTCCTCATCCAAGGACTACCCATGTTGCATAATTTCCACAGACCCTCCTACACGAAAAATGATAAATTCATCAAAAATGTGATTGCAATCACTTTTTTTCATGTATTTCTCATTTTTCATGTAGCAGGGTCCATCAAAAGCATGAAAGATGGGTACTCCTTGGATGAGGAATTAAATTTTGCATGCATCGAGTAATCCTACTCATGATCTAGGTGGATGTTGGTGGCCACCCACCTATCCCACTTGGACCTCCACAACTGCCTCTTTTAGTTTTTCAGTTACCTTATTTGTAGCACAATTTACTATTTTTAGGAGTTTTTTGGGCCCTGAACTTCCAGAGCCGTTTTGAGGCCCTAAATGACGTTTTTGGGGAAAACTAGGAGAAACATGGGCTTATGGGCGAATGTTTCTCATCCCAAAGTATTAGTCCTCAAATAGATTTTTCTAACGAGGCATTGTGTGCGTCAAACGAAGATTGTATGCCAAAGTTACGACCCTGGTAAATTGATGTACCAATTTACCCAAAACAAGGCACATAGTTTGGCACTTCATCTTCTAGGGTTAGGTTTTTGGATGTTCAGGGTTTTCCATTGTTTCTCAACAATAAATAGGCCTTCAAGACTCATTGTAAGACAGTTCAAAGGCATGTAGCTGCCACATCTCTTCTCATAGATAAGCTACCATCACCCTAGCTAGTTTATTTCCATTTCTATTTGTAAGCATATTTCAGTATTTTACAGTAATGAAATGAAGTATTATTTTTTCTTCATCTCTGTATGAATGGTTATATTTGTAATTTGTTGTGTTCCTATTTAAATTCATATATGTGGTATCAGAGCGATCTGTTCTTTCTCTATCTTTCTTTGTATGTCTGGAATGAGGTCGGGATATAAGAAGTTAGGGCTTGAACTGGTTGAACCTTTGCAAGACCAGCCTTGCAAATCCTGATGGCCTCCCATGGCAGATGAAAAGAAGATGAGGAGGTAGGAGATCCTATCAAAATATTGCTCGAAGAGGCCTTCCAGTGACAAAGGAACAAGATGATTGACAACTTTGCCTAGATCCTTCAGCGATTACCCAAGGACAAAAAATCTAATTCCAGTAGCTACTCTGGAAGCGCCACACCCTTTAAGGTACAAGTTAACTTTGACATTCCCATATTTGAGGGTCAGATAGATGTAGACATCGTAGATAAATGTTTAAATCTGCTCGAAGGGTATTTTTTTATTCGTGATTTTTACGACTAGGAAAAGATTACTTTCACTCTTCTCAAAGTTGCCCCCGATGTCAAGGACTGGTGGGAAACCTACTACGAGCAGAAGGATGAAAGTACGGCCTCACTTTTTTCAGCCGCACCCACTTGGAGTTCATTCTGTGCTACCATCAAGGAGCAATACTACCCTGTTGGAAGCTATGAGGATCAATACATAAAGTAGACCATGCTGTAGCAAAGAAGGGACCAAGACGTGCCAAAGTTTACCAGTATTTTCCACACCCTTTGCACAAAGTTGGGTATCAAAGATTCGGAGCATCATTTGGTACTCAAATATCACAGCTTCCTACACAGGTACCTCCAGGATGAAGTAGAATTCCTAAACATCCCCTCACTCGGCACAACATACATATATGTTGTCAGGATCGAGAAAACGTTTAAACAAAAGAAGCGACACTTTGGATCTGTGAATCCGAAGCAAGGGAAAGGTGCCCCCAAACTGCAAAACAAAGGACAAAGATGTTAGAAAATTATATATTACGGAGAAATGGAACACATGAAATAATGAAGAAATATAAACACAAAAAACGCACAAAACAAGAGAGACACAGATATACGTGGTTCACCCAGTTTGGGCTACATCCACCCCGAACAGCCAGTCCTTCCTTTCTATTATCTAGCAAAATGGAGAGACACAACCTACAGCAAATCCGTTGTAATATCCTCTGTCTTCTCTCACAGTCTCACATCTCTGTTTCTCGCTCACACAGAATACACATCTATCACTGCCTCAAATACAATACCCTCATACAAAGAGAGGGGGTTGCCTTCTAGGGCAAAAAACCCTAAACTAAACATAAGT
>APFE031580841.1:27971-44586 GCA_000404065.3 Pinus taeda
GTACTTTTGAATATAGAAGATAATCAGGCTCCACACCCAACAAAAACCAAGGTGGGGTGGCCCAAGACAACCCACCAAAGTTGCAAGCAAAGAACAGCATTTTGAAGCCGAAAAAGGACACGGGAAAGTGGTGTGAGTTCCATAAGAGCTCCACTCACAACACAAGTGAGTGTGAGGCCAAGCAGTCACTAGTGGCCAAGCTAAAGGTTTCTAAGTCAGATGCATGTTCCAACTCTGAGTTAGAACTCGACAAGGGGAATGACAAAGGGAAGAAAATTATTGATGTGGAGCCTAGTGCCAATGTTGCCACCACGAAGGTCTAAAAGGAGGAACCTGAAGGTCCAGAGGAGGAGGAGCACCTCTTCCACTCCCAGATGTGGGTAAAGGTCTCCTCGCTATAGTTCATTGTTAACAACAGGGGCCAAAAGAGCCTCATTTTGGCAGAGGTCATGAAGAAGTTGGGCATACTAACCACAACACATCCACAACCTTACACCATTGGGTGGCTTCACCAAGGACGGGATCTTCGCATAAGCCAACATTCTTGCCTTCAATACAACATCAAGCTTTTCATGGATGAGGTATTGTGTGACATTTCCCCCCTTGATGTTTGTGATGTATTATTAGGCCAACCATACTTATGGAAGCGACATGTTGTGCATGAATCAAGGCCTCGTGTTGTTATTGCTACTTTGGGAGATAAGTTGTAAATGATACCAGAGGTAGCACCACCTACCGCCATCTCTTTGGTTATTGCAAAACAATGCAGTTAGCTCATTTCCAAAACTGTGAAATTTGTTTTCTTGATGATACACCCTCAAGGAAAGAAGAATATGGTGGCCACGACCTCTAGGCAAGGCCCCTCCACACAACAACTACAAATGAACAAGGTTGTGAAGGAGTACGAGGACATATTCACCTCCCCCGCAGGGGTTTCTTTGCACTGTCAGGTCAAGCACTCCATCGATCTGACACTAGGTGCACCACTGCCCAATGGACCAATCTATCGGCTCTCCATTCTAGAGAACGACAAAATCAAGAGGCATATTTAGGAGCTACTACAGAAAGGTCACATCCGTCCAAGTTCATCGTTCTGTGGGAGCCCGATCGTGTTGGTACAGAAGAAGGATGGGACTTGGAGACTCTGTATTGACTATCGGGCGCTGAACAAGATCACTTTCTAGAATAGGTACCCGATCCCACAGATTGATGACCTCCTGGACCAACTAAAGGGGGAAAAATATTTCAGCAAGATCGATTTGAAGTTAGGATATAACTAGGTACCAATCAAACCCTCTGATGTGTGGGAGACTGCCTTCAAAGCTAAGGAGGGCCTTTTTGAATGGTTGGTTATGTCTTTTGGGTTGACGAATTCTCCTGCAACCTTCATGAGACTAATGGATGACATATTACGGCCATTCACCAATGAATTTGGAGTGGTATACTTGGATGACATCCTGATCTTTAGCCGGAGTTAGGAAGAGCACCTCCACCACATCTGATAGGTTCTCCAAACACTGCGGTAACACAAGTTATGTGCCAATTTGGAGAAATGAAATTTTGGCATGACCCAAGTTTAGTATCTGGGATACATTATTAATGAAAGGGGGGTGCATGTGGACCCAGCCAAGATCCAAGTCATTTGGGATTAGCCATCTCCAACCACTCTAACAGAGCTCCGTAGATTTTTGGGTCTTGCCAACTTCTACCGCAGGTTTATGTTGGGATTTTCTCATATCACTTGGCACTTGAGTCAAGTCACCAAGGGAGGAGCGAAAGAAAAATTATTTTGGTCTAAATCTCAACAGAAGGCATTCACAGAGTTAAAACTTGGCCTCTAGTCAGCACTAGTGATCACACTTCTAGACTTGCAACAACCGTTTGAGATTGAGTAGATGCCTCTAACTATGCTATTGGGGCAGTCCTTACTCAACATGGGCATCTACTGGCATATCAAAATGAGACACTTTCATACACAGTTCAGAAGTATCCCACTTATGACAAAGAGATGTATTCCATTTTGCAGGCCTGCCGACAATGGAAGCATTACATTTTAGGGAAGGAAATGGTCATCCACACAGACCACCGGCCACTGCAGTTCATACAGACCCAAGGGATATTGCAGAATGATCGCCATCAGAAGTGGTCCACATACCCACAACAGTTCCATTTGAATATCAAGTATAAGAAGTGAAGCACCAATAATGTTGCAGATTGCCTCAATCAACCACCGATCATAGCGTTAACCACCGTGCTCAACTCTTGTGGGCACGAGACTTCTAATTGGCCATTTCTCTACAAAAGCAACCCAGAATTTGGCCACACATACTAGACACTCTTGGAGGTTCAACATGTTCCAGAGTTTTACCTCTAGGATGCCATATTATGCCACCTGGGTCACCTTTGTGTTCCTTGAAGCGAGCGTGCCAAGATGATTTGGGAAGAACACTACAGTCGAGTTGTTGGGCATTTTAGGGTCGAGAAAATAGTGGTAGTACTACAAAAGTATTCCTATTGGCCAAATCTTTGACAAGATGTCGGGAATTACATTAGATCCTACACTACCTGCGTGATTGCCAAACTAGCCATAAAGAAGCAAGGCCTCTATACCCCTCTTCCTACCCCTAGTCAACCTTAGGAATCCATCTCCATGGATTACATGTTGGGCCTTCCTTCTACTAAGCATGGAAACAATTGTGTCTTTGTGGTCGTCGACAGGTTCTCGAAGATGGCCATTATGGTGGCTTGCAAGAAGAATATCATAGCAAAAGCCACTGTTAAACTCTTCTTTGAACAAGTGTGGGTACACTTTGGGATCCCATAGTCTATCATCTCAGATCGGGACAGCAGGTTCCTTAGTACATTTTTGTCTAGTCTCTGGTCGATGTTGGACACCAAACTCACTAAGTCCACAGCCTTCCATCCACAAACTGATGGCCAGATAGAGGTTTTCAACAAGATGATCGTACATTTTCTATGCATGTACAACTCAAAGCATCCATGCACATGGGATGAGAGCCTCCCCTATGTTCAATACAATTATAACTGGGCTATCCACAACTTGACTGGCCACAACCCTTTTTAGCTGGGTTGGGATTCCAGCCACTATGTCCCATTGATGTGGCCATACCATTTGTAACTACTCAGGAAGATTTGGCTCATGTCCAGTCCGAAACAGATAAGGTAAACAGCTTCATTGAGCACATTCAACATATCCGCCAGTAGGTTCACAGCATTCTAGAGAAATCAAATGCCAAATACAAGCAATGACATGATCAACATCGAGTGCCACACAAGTTTCAGGTGGGCGAAAAGGTTTGGTTACATTTGCAATAGGAACGCCTTACCGGAGCCTATCAAAAAATTATACCACTCCAGTATGGTCCTTACACCATTACCATGGCTATGGGAGACAATGCATTTGAGCTCAGCATTTCCCCCTTCCTTGGCCTACACCCAGTGTTCAATGTGGACCGCCTTCGGCCATACTTTCCACCATTACTAGACACATCCGACATTGTAGAACAGCTCATACCAACAGAGTTAAATCCAAATTGCATGGAACAAGTTGCAACCAATCGTATCATGGACACGCAGATCAAGAACACTCGCTAGTAGTAGATCCAATTGTATTGAGTTTTCAAAGCAGGCCAACTCCTTCACCATGGCAAGTGGTTCACGAAGGACCAAGTTAAGCAGAAGCTTCCTCATCTCATGTAGGAATGCAACACAATGGGTACCATTGCTTCCTAGGGGGGAAGGAATGATCCAGGTGGATGTTGGTGGCCACCCACCTATCCCACTTGGACTTCCACAACTGTCTCTTTCAATTTTTTAGTTTCCTTATTTGTAGCACGATTTACTATTTTTAGTAGTTTTTCAGGTCTTGAACTTCTAGAGCCATTTTGAGGCCCTAAACAACGTTGCTCATACCAAAGTATTAGTCCTTGGATAGATCTTTCTAACGAGGTATTGTGCGTGTCAAACAGAGATCGTATGACAAAGTTACGACCCCGGGAAGTTGATGTGCCAATTTACCCAAAACGGGGCCCATAGTTTGGCGCTTCATCTTCTAGGGTTAGGTTTTTGGATGTTTAGGGTTTTCCATTGTTTCTTAACTATAAATAGGCCTTCGAGCTTCATTGTAAGACATCTTAGAGACATGTAGTTGCCACATCTCTTCTTAGAGATAAGATACCATCGCCCTAGCTATTTTACTTCCATCTCTATTTGTTAGCATATTTCAGTATTTTACAGTAATGAAATGAAGTATTATTTCTACTGCATCTCTGTATGAATGGTTATATCTGTAATTGTTTGAGTTCCTATTTAAATACAGATCAACTCGAAATTTGAGTAAAACCTTAGGGAGATAAATTGAAAATAAGAGTTGAAAAAATAGTTTTAATATTATTATTTTATTATTTTATTTTTTAATTTTTTACTCCAAAAATGGTGAACCATCCCCCATGGTTGACATCATCATCTTGAATCCTATTGGTTCTTATAAATTTTATTTTGTTTAAACATTTTTCTTAGAAGGCCCATTTTAGACCTCAAAATTCCCCTAATGAGCTTCATCAACCCACTGATTGGACTAATAGGCTAGTAAGCAACAAACTATTGAAATAATTTTCTTTGTCATTTTAGGGAACATGGAGGATGGATAAGGAGGGGTTTTCTTAGGCAATTGGACATCCTTAGGTAGAAATGTCTCAAATATTTTGGCTCTGTGAGGGAAAGTGAGGTTTTGGAAGAGTTCCATGAGGGAATCTACTAAAAGGCTTTCAAAGAGGCAGAATTTTGAATCTGAAGCATTTGGCTTATGGAATCAGGAGTAATTGTGAAATGAACATCATTGTTCTAGGCCACAATTTCCCTTTGACTAGGAATGTATCAGAAGTGGCACCATGAAACAAATTCAGGAAAAGTATGGGTCTGAGAAAAGATGAATTGCAGTAGGAATGAGTCACACAAACCCAATTCGTCACTATGATCAATGAATTTTTGTTTTAACCAGTTGTGGAGTTCGTAGAGATTGAGCTCACCACTGGTTTCAATGATTTTGTATTCTTGATCTACTAGGGGCTTGTGGTCTAATTAAATTATAGGGGGAAGAAGGGGTTTTCGACTATGGATTTTGATTTATCCTTAGAAGCCATGCTGGAAAGAAAAGGAAACAAATTTTGTAATTACCTCGTTATTTGGTAGGATGACTTTAATGGCACGATGACTTGTAGTGGTGACAAGTCAGCTTGTTGAATGATTGCAGTAGCAATAGCAGCTTGGTTGATTCATTTGTTCAATACAATGGGATCGCAGAAGAAAAGCCTAATGAACGGGCTTCTCGTTCATTTATATGTCATATCATTGTACTGTTGGCAATTCCCCATTTAACAGAGCGGGTTCATTACTCATGCCAAGATTATATCTCGAATGGATAGTTAACAGTTGAATGATAGGTGTAAAGGATGTATCACATGGGAGGAGCCGATTGGAAGGAGAAGTGCCTTGTGGTGGGGGCACTTGGAGTGGAGTAGGAAAGGATGTGCCACTTGGCAATAGTCGAGTAGGGAAGACATGATACTTGGCAGGAGAGGAGTCGAGAGGAGAGCGTGGAGTCAACTATTATAATTAGGTTGGAAGATGGGAAAGGTGGATTTTGGAGGGGGAGTGAGTGGTAAGCAGTTTTAGGCAGGGGGGTCCGAAGTCAGCCATGGAGTGCCATGTCGCATAAGCTAGGTTTGGGGAATTAGCTTTTCGGAACCTTCCCCCCCCCCCCACCCCTTGATTAATTATCAGAGGGATAGGGAGGGTCCAAAGTGATTGCCCACCATTGATGTGGGTGGGTGGGATCACGACCCTTCACTGTAGCCCGATGCTTATTACAAAACGACAAAAAATGTCATATCAAAACTAACTTTATTAACCTTTAATTAATGACACTTAAATTGTGCAAGCAATTAATTAAAGAAATTTATTAAAACTAATTTAATCGTGCTTAAATAGTGTGATTAAATAATTAAACATATTTATTTAAATCTAAAGCAACATTTAGACTAGATACGCATATTTATTTTTTCTAAGGGGTATTTCATCATATTTTTTTGTTTTTCAATATATCTCTTTTTTTTTTTAAATTAAAGTGGCATTTGAACTGGCTCACTTATTGGGGCTCTTTTTATTTTTTCATATTTTTATTTATTTTGTTTTTTCATATTTATATATATATATATATATATATATATATATATATATTAGATATAGATATATCCTTTTTTTGTATTCACTTTCATGTTTGTTTTTGTTTTTTTGTTTTTCTTTTTTTTTCTTGGAAATAATTTGTAGAATAAAATATTATTTACGATATCTCATAACATAGAAATCAACATATAATCAACAATTAATCCTATAAATTATAGGACCCTAACAATGGCTCCAATGGGGATGGCGTCCTCCCTGTGAGGTGTCAAGAACATTGTAGATCAGTAGCCTTTATCCACTGGGTATCATGTCCTTATTCCACAACTAAATTGATTACCTGTTAGTATTATAAATACTAGCAGCAACTCACCAGAAGCTTAGGGCCTTCTCTTCGGGCTTTAATTCCTGATGTTAGCCACCCTCTCTTGCATCAAAATATTAAATTATATTTACAATGACGTGAATGAGAAACTTATCTATTTTAGAAGAAAATAGTGCTTGAGTAGTTTGCCATTGACAGGTCCTCCTACCAGTCCTTCTCTAGTCAAGTGTTTCAGAAAGAATGCATTGTTGCCTCATAAATCTTCAATTTTATAGGGCCCTCTCCACAAACTATCAAATTGACCATGCTTACCTTTTTCTTCATTTCTTCAGTCCCATCTCAACAAAAGGTCATCTAGTTAGAAGTTATTTGCTTTGGTTCTTCTATCATGGATATTTTTTATTTTGTTCTAAATTATCTAATTTTTGTTGTAGACTTCCTCCCTAGTTTGTTGCAGCTATATTGTTTGACTTATCCTTCTCTATACATCATTTGGCTCCACTTTTGATTCCTGCAATAATTTTAGCATAGGGTTTCCCAGAGAAATAGGAAAAATTGCATCCACTCCATATACTAATTAGAAAAGAGACATTCCAATCGACTTCTTTGCTCTAATTTTGTCAGCCCATGGAGAATTAACCAACTTCTTGTGCCTGGATTTTTTGTTTTCCTGCTACAGTTTCTTAATAATGTGGACTAAACTCTTATTATAAGACTCAACTAACCCATTTCCTTGTCGGTAATAAGCAGTAGAGTATCCTAACTTGATGTGATACTTGTGGAAAAAATCAATCATTCTTTTCTTCTTGAAAGCAGCAACATTGTTAGTAATGATTTTATATGGACATCCAAATGTTGAAATAATATTACCTTCTAAAAATAGAATGATTACAATGTATGTAGTTTGTCTAGTTGGAATAGCCTCAATCCACTTAGTGAAGAAGTGAATGGCTATCAAAAACCATTTATGTTGAATTGAGAATCTTGGGCGGATTTCTCTAATGAAATGCAGGCCCCATTGCTGAAAAGGAACCTCAACTGAAATGGACTTTAAAGGTAAGGGAAATATTTTTCCCTTGCCTTCAAATGTTTGGAATTGGTGGCATGTTGAAAATCTCTTATAAACATCTGCAAATAAGGTAGGCTAGTAAAAAATAGCTCTCAAGATTTTGTTAGCTATGGTATTCTAGTGCAAATGTCCTCCAAATTCTCCTTGATGAAATTCTTATATAGCCTTATCTGCTTCATCCTTCAATAAACAATTGAGCATAATACCCCTAGCATCTTTCCAGTACACATTCTGATCTAAAATGTAGAATTTCATAGCTTCTAACTTGAGAAATCTAGCTTTTGATTTTGTTAAACCAGGAGGAGCTTGTAAATTTTTTAAAACAGAGATAATATCTGCATACCAAGGAGAGGTACCAAATGCTTCTGATACCTGTGGAGTCGCTAGCTCTTCCTGTTCATCAAGTGCAGTTATGAAGTTTATATCTAGTGCATGGAAATTGGACTCAGCCATTAGCTTAGCCAATCCCTGACCTTTGATGAGCTTAGTAGGTCTTATCTCAATGTCATATTCTAGAATAAATGCAATCCATTTGCCTCTTTTCCCATATGGATTAGTTTGTGTAAGGATATCTTTCACTACAACACTTGGAACAAATGCAATTATATGGGAATGGAAAATGTACATCCTAAAGTCTTTTAGTGCCTTTACTAAGGTAAAGGCATATTTTCTCCATGATATTAATGAGGAATCCCTTAAAGATCTGATGAAGAAAGCTATAGATTTTTAATATCCTTCACTGTTTTTCTTCAAAAAAACTACTGCAATAGTATTTTCATATCCAAAAGGAAAAAACATGAAATCCTTTGTAAAGTCAGGGCTAATCAAAACAAGAGAAGTTGTCAAAGCTAACTTTACTTCACTAAAAGAATTTTTGGCTTCACTATTCCATTTTATTTCAATATATTTATTTAGAATGTTTGTAATGGATCTCAATATCTTGGATAGGTTTGGAATAAATCTTTTGAGGAAATTTATCCTACCAATGAAGGACTGAATTTGTTTCTTGTTCCTGCGAGGGTCAATTTTCATTATGGATTCAACTTTGTTGAGGTCTATTCTGATGCCTTATTTTGAAATAATATGCCCAAGTAGCTTTCCTTCCTTTAAAACAAAAGATATTTTTTTGGGTTTAAGGAAGTACCATATTTCCTGCATTTTTCAAAAACTCTCCTCAAGTGTAGGAGGTGATCTTCCTCTGTCTTGGAAAATATAGTAATATCATCCAGGTAAATTATAATGAACCTGTCTTTCTCATAAGAAAATGCAATATCCATTTCTCTCTAAAAAGTGGCCCCTGCATTCATAATGCCAAAGGAACTTTTAATGTACATAAAGGTTCCCCAAGGTGTAGTGAAAATTGTTTTATGTTGATTATCAGGGTGGACCAAAATTTGGTTGTATCCTAAGAAACCATTCAGCAAAGAAATTCTGTTGGAACCAACTACTTTTTGTAATATATGATCCATTTTTGGAATAGGGTAGTCTTCCTTAAGAGAAACTTTTTTTAGATTCCTAAAATCTACATAGAGCCTTATTTCTCCGGTTTCTTTTCTTGTTGGCACTAGATTAGATGCCCACTTTGAAAATCTTAAGGGTACAATGATTTCTACATCAAAAATTTATTTGACTTCTTTATCTATCAAAGGTAACAAGACTGAATTTACTCTCAATTTATATTTGAAGGGTTTTTGATCTTCTCTATTGGGATTGGTATGTTATATGATACTAGCATCATATGATTTCATATCTTCATAGCTCCAAGCAATCACATCAGAAAATATTTTAATAGAGTATTGTATTCATGTTTTTTCTTTAGGATAGCTTTATAATGTTAGGAATTTCCCCTGTACCTATATTATAGTCCTCTACCTCAGCTCCTATAAGTTCTATCTTTAGGTTTTTGGCTACATTGTTAAAATCAAAAATTTCTTCCAATGGCACCAATCCTTTTGGAAGCACATTGTCTTTTAATTGCAGAACCTTGAGTTCTTCTAGATTGTCATTGGTTTCATTTAACACTATTTCCTTTATATTCTCATCTACATCATTATCTGTATCAATATGTATGCACTCAAATTCATCTTTCAACTATAAAAATATTTCTACCTGCTTATCACTACCAAAAACTTGCCAATATATTACATTATTTAATATCTTACATTATCGGGAACAACTGGCCTGTGTTTCAGTTCCACTTCATACTTTCTATTGGGATGGAATGGAATTTTACAAGTACTAGCTGAAGTAACCAAAGCATCAACTAAAATATTTTTCCCTCTAGGGATAACAGACAATTGATATTTAGGAAAATATTGTAGAAAATCTAAAACTTCATTTATGTAGGCTCTTAGTCTAGGGTGTTTAGCCGAGTACTCACCTTTAATTTGATTAATGATGAGTTTAGAATCCCCATGTACATAAATTCTTTTAGCTCCCAACTTCTTCAAAATTTACAGTCGCAAATTCAGTGCTTCATATTCAACTATATTATTTGTACATTGGAAATTAAGCTTGTAAGCATGTCCCTTTGCTATATTTGTTTGTGTGTTTGAGATGAAAACACCTACCCCTGCTCCTTCCTCACTGACAACCCCATCAAAATCCATATTCCAAAGGGCTTCTCCCTCTTCATCTTGTTTCTCAATCTCTAATTTTATATTCTTTGTCTTACTCAATTTAGCTTCCAAGTGTGACACTTCCTCCTCTACACATTAATCATTATACAAAATAAAGGAGTCCATATCTGAATGCACAGAGTAGAGGGGGTAATTATTTAGTTTGTATTGACTACTCACCATATATTTCATTAATGTTTCCCTATATAACATTCTTTGCTAACCAAAAACAGGAATGGTAGCATAGGTCATGTCCATATGCAAAGTACCCTATAACTTTTCTCCCCATGATCTTGATAGAATCATTCCATACTTGGGAGGTATGTCTGCCACTAAAATATCCATTACCAAAATCTTTTTTGGTATTTGGACCAATGTAACACATAAATCTTTGATGAGATCTACGCATCTTACTTTGCTAGAGTCAAAATAATATAAATCTTTGTAGGGTCTTGTTATCTCTAATCCTAGCTTCTCCATGATGGCTCTAGGCATAAGATTGTGTGAAGCACCAAGATCACTCATAAAATTATGAAGAAATTTATAATGAATGTTCAAAATGATATATAAAGGTGGCACACTACCATCTTGAGACTTCAATTCAAATTCAGTTCCAAACAAAAACTCAGGTTTGTCATCAGTTAAGTTGACTGTGTCTGTCCCTTCCACTATCTTTAGAGCCTTCATGACTTGAGATCTATATGCATTCTTGTTAATTAATTCAGTGAAAGGAATAGAAATTTTCACCTTGGCCATTTCTTTTAAATTCTAAAACATGTCTGAGGTTTATTTATTCCTTTCATATTTAGATCCTGATTTTTAGAAGTCTCCTTGTGAGAATCGACCAGTAGACGGGGTGTCATTCTGAATTTTCTTGGGAGGATTTTTAGCAGCCTTTTTACTTCTAAAATTGTATTGTCTCTGCACCTCCATGATAGCATTTTTCTATCCTTGTTTATAATCATTTGACTCTAAAGGGAGGACTTCTAGTTGCGATAGCAAGAAAATATCTTGCTCCTCTTTGGTTAAGAAAATGTGGTCAATTTTACTTTCCTCAAATAAGTTTATTTGATTTTCTTCATGATCCCCTGGTAGGTTAGATTCTTCATCTGCATAATTCTCTTGGAAAGGAGTTCTAATTTCACGTTTATTAGTTTGTCCTCTATGTTCTCTCTGTTTGATTTGATGTGGGTTTTTTATAAAATTAGGATTTCTAATTGGAGGAACACCTTGATTACACCTTGGAGGGGCCCTATCAGTTAAATTTATCATTTCCATCATTATTTCCATGGTTTTAACTAAGGTATCCAACTTAACATCTGATGAAGAAGAAGAAGGTTCTTCTTTAATAGTGACTCTCCTCTTAACTTGTAATCTAGCTCTCTTTGACAACAAATTGGATTCTACACTGACCGCATTCCTTTGCATTTCCTCAAGGGTAGCAGGATTTCTTTCTCTCAATTGGTAAGACATGTCTGGATCAAAAACATCTAGAGATTTAATCAGAGCTAGTCCTAGTGGGGATTGTATAGCAGTTGGGATAGAATTTTAAATGTTATTAAACCTAGTTCAATAGTCTTGGACAATTTCACCAATGGCTCTCTTTATACTCTCATATTCAGCCAAGACTTGGAGAGGATTCTTCTTTACTTCCCATCTTCTGAGAAAATTTTGGTGAAATTGTGCGAGATCTAGGATAGAGGCAGGTGGCAATGTTTTAAACCATTTCTTAACTTCTCTTGTGAGAATTTGGGAAAATAGGCTCAAATTCACATCATCGTCATCAATTTCTTGCAAATTTAAATAATCATTCATTTTGCCTATATGATGTTGAGCAGTGATTAGTCTTATTCCATCAAATTGATGTATTCTACTATGATAATCTTGTGGCATGGCATTAATTTGTCTAGGTAAAACTACGAGGACATAATGACCTACCATGATAGGTAAATGAGAGGAAGATGTAACTATGATGGATGTGGATGTGGAAGGTATTAAAGGTTGTGGGATGGTACTTTGTTGTGTTGGTGTAGTGGTGGTAGGGATAGTAGATGAAATTGGTACACTAGTGATAGGGGGAATTACTGGGGGTGTAGTAGAAATAGGGGGAATCTCTAGAGGGGTAGTAAAAATAGGGGGAATCTCTGGTGGGATAGTAGTACTAGGTGGAATTACTGGTGGGGTTGGTGATGAAGAAATAGAAGAAGAAGGTGAAGATTTAAATGATTCAAGAGATTTCTCCAAAGCCTGATCTAATTTTGTTACCAACACTTCAATCTTATTAAATTATTTGATGCCATCATCATCAAAGTCTGGATTATCAGGTTGATTATTTGAAATGTAAAGTTTTAAAATGCTTTCATCAAAAATAGTTTCTAGTACAAAGCTATCAGAATTAGTATGAAAGAGGCTATGTTCAAAAGGTAAATAAAATTCAATATGCTCTATAGTTACAAAACTTTTAGGGAGAGAATGAAGTCTAGGAAGTGGATTATTACTTGCTTTGTTCTCAGTAAAATTCTTCTTTCTAACAAGTTTTTCAGGATTATCTGCAATTTTTGGTGGTTTAGTAGCTCTAGTGTATATATTTTTATCAGCTAGACCTACAATAGTATATTTACATATATAAAGTATGTACAACTTTTAAGTGGAAAACAACCTTAAATAAGATCTATTTCATAGTCAGACACTTGAAATAGCTTTAAGCTCTAAAATAAATTTTACTAGGGAAAAATTGAATTCATATCATATTTTTTCGAAGTCCCTGGTATGGTCGCAAGAATGTTATCACTCCATAATTTCCTAAGGTTGTAAAAGAAATCTAGAGGTAACCAAAAAACCACTCGTAATCTTAGAAGCTAGCCCTTCTAAACTCAGAGAGCGATCTCTCTATTGGATTTAAATTATTTTTTTGAGATTTTATGCTAGTTATTATGGTTCAGAGTTTGGTTTTTTCAAATGTTTGGTTGAAACTACAAGGAAATTCCATTGGGAAATGGAGTTATAAGTCTTAGGGTGATCAAATACAAGAATGTTATAACATATTTAATAGAGAAAGGTATGCAGGATTTCGGATATTTAGAGCATTTGTGGGGTGAATGGGATGAAAATATTTAGATTCAATGAAATATAGAGAATGCTAGGATGAATTATATACTTAATATCAGAGTGAAAACATAGATATTGTTTATAAGAGAGAGCAGAGTCTATTTAAACAAATTCAGCCCTTAATCTTCTTTAAACAATAGAGACATAAAGAACATATAGAAAACTAAAAAAATAACAATTTTACGAGGAAATTGTAGTAATTTATAGGGTAAGTTCCTCAGACAGAACACTAAAGGACACCGCTCACAAACAGATCACAGATCAATACACCAGTATTGTTGATATGGTTAAAACCCTCAAAGAGGGAAATAGTCCACGGCCTGAGCCAACGCGGCCACTTCAGGCAATTTATTAATAAAAGAATGAAAATTTACGTAAGCTTCTCTCATGAACGGTTACCCTACAAATGACCCTCCATGCTCTTTAAATAGAGATCATGGACCAATCGAGTGTTCAACCATAGATAAAGTGTCCATAATACCGAGGAGAGAATGAACCATCAGATCACTACATATCATGACCATCGGATTGTATGTTACAAAAGCACATAATAAAGAAACACTCTTCACCTAACTCTACACTAGACCAAGTTATGCTTAACTATTTCCTATGTGTCAGAATATCCTAACATCCTCCCTTAAGAACAACTTGGGATAGGATTGAAGGATGTACAAATATGATACAATAGGAAACGGAAGGAGGCATTAGAGCCTATCCCCCCTTAGTGACAACTTCCTAAACTCCAACCATAAATCGAAGTTTAGTAAACTTCACCTCTATGAGAGCCTTTGTAAATATTTCTGCAACTTGATCATCTGTTGAATAATCTTGCACTTCAATAACATGGTCATGAATGAGCTTTTTGATGAAGTGCTTGTGCAGTTCAATGTGTTTGTTGTTTTGATGTCAGACTGGATCTTTGCATAGTTGAATGGCACTTTGATTATCACACCAAACTATAGTCGAATGCTGCTGCTGAAAGCCAAACTCTAACAAGATCTGATAAAGCCACAGGGCTTCCTTACTAGCTTATATGGCACCACGATACTCTGCTTCTGCTGAAGAAAGAGAAATTGCACTTTGTTTCTTGCAAGCCCATGTAATAGGTCCTGAACCAAGAGTGAACACATAACCTGTAGTAGAATTCCGATCATCAGGGTCACCAGCCCAATCAGAATCAGTGAAACCAACCAATAGAAGAGATGCTTTTGCACTATAATGAATCCCAAACTGAATTGTACCTCGAACATAACGAAGTAATCTTTTAGTTGCTTTCCAATTACTTTCATATGGGTTTTGCATAAACTGAGCAATAAAGCCAACAGCAAAGGAAAGGTCAAGATGAGTTTGGGTCAGATACAAAAGTTTTCCTCCAAGTTGATGGTATAAGGTAGCATCAACTTTAGGGGAAGTACAAGTGACTGAAAGTTTGGCTCCAAACTAAAAGGGACAAGGTACTGGCTTATATTATTCCATGTGAAAATGGTGTAGAAGATCACAGGCATACTTGGACTGGGAAAGGGAAATACCTTCTTTGGATTGCAAGACTTAAAGACCAAGAAAATAATGTAAGTGTCCTATGTTTGTCAATTCAAACTTCTTTTTAAGGCTGGACTTCACATGGTTTATAAGGTTGGGATCACTACCAATAAGGATAAGATCATCAACATAAAGAACAAGAATGATAAGAGACTTTCCCACTTTCTTGGTGTAGACAATATTGTCAGAATGACACCTAGAAAAACTAGTTTCTAAAAGAAAGCTATCCATTTTGGCATACCAAGCCTGAGGGGCTTACTTGAGACCATAAAGGGATTTCTTAAGCCGACATACAAGTTTGGAGTCTGTTTCTATAAAGCCAGTAAGTTGTTTCATATAGATTTCTTCATGTAAGTCCTCATGCAAGCAGGCAGATTTAACATCCATCTGATGGACTTCCCATTTGAACGAGGCAGCGAGGGAAAGAACAAGGCAGATAGAGTTCATTTTGGCAATAAGGGAGAAGGTTTCAGTATAGTTAATGCCTTCAATTTGTGAAAAACCCTTAACAACAAGACAAACTTTATGTTTATCAACTTTTCCATCTGGTCCATACTTGGTTTTGTAAACCCATTTGCATCTAACAAGTTTTCGTCCCTTTGGAAGGGGAATAAGGTCCCATGTATCATTTTCCAATAATGAACGATATTCTTCATTCATAGCTGCATCCCAATCTCGATGACCTGAAACTTCTGCAAAGGTGTCAGGATCATAATTAGAGGAAGCTTGATCCAGTAAAGAAGAGGCTCTATCGAACTAAGAAAGTGTACGTCGTTGATCTGTAGGATCATCGGCAAGAGCACCTGCTACATCTCGAGTAGCACAGACCCATTTTGGAAGATGAGGAGCTGAAGGAGGATCCTGAGAAGGTGGGGGAGGATTTTCATCCTCGTTGTCATCATTCATAGAAGAAATATTTTTAGAAGTAGAAGGGATAGAGAGAGGTGGCACATCTGCCGAATTAGGCTCATAGGCCGATATATTTTTAGCAAAATTTACATCTCTTATAATGATAACATTTTTGGAATTAAGTGGAATAAGTCTGTGTCCTTTGACATCTTCAAAATATCCAACAAAAATACATTTTTCACTCTTAGGTTCTAAAGCTTTATGTTTCTCATATGGAATATGGGCCCATGCTTCACTTCCATAAACACGAAAGTGACTTACATCTGGTTTGATTGAGCTCCATGCTTCTTCTGGAGTGATATTCTTTAAAACCTTAGTAGGAGTGTGATTTATTATGTAATTTGCATAGTTAATTGCTTCTGCCCAAAAATTAAGATTGAGTCCTTTAGATTGAAGCATACAATTAGCCATTTCCTTTAAGGTGCGATTCTTCCTTTCAGCTACACCATTTTGTTGTGGATTATATGGAACAGTATGTTGCATTTGAATTCCATTCTCAATACAAAAGTTGATGAATTTGTTGTTAACATATTCTCCCCCATTATCAGATCTTAGCTTAAGAATTTGATGTCCAGATTGTTTTTCAACGAAGGCCTTAAAGGCCAAGAACATGTTAAATACTTCACTCTTGAGTTTCAAGAAGTAAATCCAAGTGCATTTGGAGAAATCAATGAAATTTAAGAAATACTTGTAGCCAGTGAATGAAACAATTGGAAGTGGACCACATAAATCACTATGCACAAGCTGTAAAGGGGTTGAGGCATGCCAAGAGGCACGTTTTTCAAAACTATCCCGATGATGTTTTCCGAGTACACATCCAGAACAAACACCATCTCTGCAAGATAC
>APFE031580844.1:0-11454 GCA_000404065.3 Pinus taeda
ATTAAAGGGTTGCATGTGATATTATACTTCTAATTCACATGTAAGGAGTTATGCCCAAGAAGAGGCAAGATAAAAATTAAACAAAAATGTTATTTTTGCTAGAGTTGAATTGTTCGTTTTGCAGATTACCAAGGAAACACATGACTGAAAATAAAAATGTCATGGGTAAAACTCACTTAAATGGATTGTTGGAGATAAAATCGGTTGTATAAAAGATAAGCGTATATTGGGAAAGAATGATTGTACTCATACCACAAAAGTAGTAAGATGATGCTAAGGGTCAAGAAATGTCAATTGGGAAATGACTACTATTTGTTCTCTTGGGAACTAGGATATAGAGATTTGGGGGAATTAATTGGAAACATAGTTCTTGGTTAGAGGAACCAAATACACTTTAACTTATTTCCAACAAGAAAACCTTAGATAATTATATTCTAAAAAATAATACACTTGAGTGTGTGCAAAGATGCAAAAGGATATTATATAATAAATTAAAGAATCTTGTTTCGATGGATAAATATATAAACATGCACAGTAACCCTTATTCACCTATAAAAGTATAGTCTGTTGTAAGCTCTACCAAAAAAGAACTATTGGAGGTAATAAAAATAAATTTTACATAGTTTAACTTGTAGAAAATAAATGTTTATACCTAGTTAGCTTGTTATAGATCAAAGGACTGGAATTCATATGAATGGCCAGTGGAAACAAGCAGCCTTGGGAATAAAGTATTACTAGTTGCCTTAAAGGACAACCTTTTAAAAAAACTCCCATGGCAAGTGTTCAACACACCTCTTTCCTATTTCATATTTCTCTTCTTCAAAGATAAATTGATAGTATAGTAAAATTATATAAAAGCCTTATGTAGAATACAAAATATAAGAAGTTGACCATGAATCTAATGTGTTCCTCATAGAATTAAATAGAACAAATATTATCAGTATTGTAAAACTTTGATGGAATGGACTTCATTTACACACAGTAACAAGTAAATAGATTGTATAAATTGTTCTTATGAATAAAAATAAATATTTACATTGTTGGGGCTATAAGACAATCAAAACCATTTTCTCATAATTAAATATTCTCACTAACAAAGAGAGGGTAAATCGCTTGAATTAAAATCGATATACATGCATTGTTTTGAGTGGCAGGCCTTTTGGGAAAAGCCCTGGCTACTTTTGGGTTTTCTTTACACTCAAACAACATCAAATTTCCTTGTAGCAAACATCAAGTAAAAATAAGAACCAACATTGGAACCCTCTAAAGAGGAAGTGTTTGATAAGCACTTGAAGGCCAAAGAGTAGACAAAAAAAACTTGCATAAATTTTGACCCCAAAACAATGTCACAAGATAACCCAAGTTACTTGTAGACTAACCTACACACAGAATAAAGGAATCCCTTAGTTTGGATTGGAATCACAATAAATTAATCAAGAAAAGAACATTATAGAGTGTTTTAAGATAAGTAGAGTCTAACGTTAGTAATATAGTTGACATCCTTCAATGTGATACTTTGTTGTAGATGGAATAACATTAGTATTATACGTATATGCTTATACAAATAAAAATTATACCAATATGAGAATCAAGCTACAATATAATTATAGAGTTAAAATACTCAAAATCTTGTATAATATTGGAAGGAACTCCATGTATGAAGGGTAGTTCATTTCAAAATCGTTGAGAAAAATAGAAACCATGCTGAAATCCTTCGAGGGAACCGTAACCGATGTATGATACATTGCAACCAAAAAGTTAGAAGTAAATAATTACAATAATATACCAAATATGCAAAAATGGCTATACTATAACAAACATAAGTGAATGTAGAGGGACCAAAGACCTTGTGATGACTTACTAAAGGATTTCATCCATACCACATTTTACAAGGAGTATTTTTCTAAGAGTGTGAGATGGACATAACGTTTTCACATAAATTTCACATAGAATCACATCATCCCAAAACATAAATGTTCTATTTTTGAAAATCCTGATTGAGTAAACTATATTGGATGTACCAATGTTCATTTTTTTAAGTACATAGTTTTGTTGAGAATTGTATGCAACTATGCTCTAATGTTGAATGCTATGTTTGCAAAGATATTTTTCATATTCATTAGAGTACATTACCTTCCATTAACAGTATGAAGAGAGCCAATATGTGATTATTCTTCATATCCATTCCATACATGAATATCCTTAAAAGTTTTGAAAGCTTGAGATTTACTTTTCAATAAGTGCAACCAACACATTCCAATGTAATCATCAACACAATTCTTCGTACATTTATTTTCATTAGCATAATGAAAATTCATAGGAGCACAAAAATCAAAATATATATGTCCAACTTTTCTACATGAATAAAGGGGCCTTGCTGGGGAATTGGAATAAGGAACAATATATTTCTTAGATTGCTAGTGAATGTGAACAAGGAGAAAATTATGTCAACAATAATAGGAGATAAAGAATAAGTTAGAAATGATTATGCATAGCTATAGACCCATACAAATAAGGTACTCAATTAACATATTTAATGCTTAAAGTAGTTAGGTATAACAAAAGAAATATGTTGAGTTCTCATTCTCTGTGAATTAAATCACCCTTGAAGAGGAAAGGGCAAGACTAAGTAGAGCAGAAAAAGAGATAATATTTACGGATAGTCTAGAGATCTTGGTATAATAAACAATGTTCCAATGTAAATAAGCTCGATAATTTTCCACGTAGTAGAGAATTTTTTGGGCATAATATTTAGAGTGGGTTAATATTCCATGTTTTAATATTACATTATGCATATTAGGGAGTACTAATGTTAGGCAAGCTTTATAAGCTTTAAAATAAATTTCCATCCTTGAAATTTTTGCTACTAGATAGGACCCTTTGAGAAGAAAGAAAAAACATGGCACTGTTGTGGAAATATTAATGAAAGAATTAAGTAAGTAAAAGAGAAGAATAACAAGAGACATTTTTAATAAAACTGTTATATTTGGAATAACTAACAAGGAATAAAGTTGTGGGTCATTTAATGTTTGCATGTTGCAAGGCTTTTTGACATAGTACGGACGAAAATCCTCAATGTGAAGGGTGTGTATATTTCATGAGATTTTCTCTTTGAAATGATGAAAGATAATTTAGGATGCATAAATGTAATTATATTTCACTTTAGTGAAATAAATAATGAATGCTTCTTTTATTTCATTAAAGTCTTTTATGCATGTCCAAGTTTGTTTCGCCTTCATGGCTTCTTTTGATCACAATGAGAACTAAAGAATTTGTACATATATAATAAAAATATGAACATTTTTAGTACAAGAGTTGCAATAGGAGGTGATCTAGGTGTTACCTATCCTAAAGAATGTGTACTATTGAACAATAATCTCCTTCTTAACGAAAAGTATTACCTTTCCCATTGAGTGTATATCTATTTTATTAGATTTCATATATTTTAATGTTTTTCCTAAAATATATTTATTAATAGTCAAGAACCATCAAAAATATAATTTTATATTTTAATACACTCTCTTCCAAATCATGTGGAAGGTTAAATAATGATGTTAGAGAAACATTAATATGTGTATAATGATTTCAATATATTTGGGTTTGTATCCTTTAAATTCGATTCCTAAAGAAATAAATGGGAACGCATTCGAGATTTCCATAATTTTAATAGAAGGTATTTCATAGAATCTAAATATCAATGAAAGTTAGTGAAATCCATTGCATAGAACTCAACAATGCCTTGAATTTCAATACCAAGACTCAAAATTTAACTTAGAATTGATTACACAAAAAGAAAACAAAAATATTAAAAAATCATATTAAATATTATATAATATATATATATATATATATATATATATATATCAGTGAATAAAAAAATTTGAATACATAATTTACAAATCTGAAATACATATAAATAAATTTGCGAAAACATATTTATGGTTCCTTAATTTTGTTATGTTGATAGTGTGTATACCTTATAAGAGGATTTCTATAATTTTAATTTAATTATCAAAGATCAATAGGTTGATGCTAGAGATTCATTAATCAATAATTAATGTTTTTAATATTAGTCATTAATAGAAGGTTGAGATTGATTTAAAATGTAGTTATGATCTCTATTCCTTCTCAATTAATTAAAATTTGTTTGGAAATTAAATTAAAATATACTATACTATAGAATTATTCTCATATACAAAATTATTTCATTGGTTTTGTTATAACTATTGTGACCATATAATTAAATGGATGGAAAATGTCTATAGCCATCAAATTATGATAAGAATCAAAACACTAAACCCATTATACATATTGCATTAACCAAGATTAAAAAATTCATAAAAGTTACTAAACTATATTATTATTATTATTGGAGTTATATAATATATAAAAATATGTTTATCCATGTAGTTTCACCTCACTATTATTACGGAAATATTTTAATTGGAAACATTTATTTTTACATTACCACGGCTTAGAAATACCACATTCCCAATATGATGTGTTGCTATGCGATTTTCTTAAATTAATTAATTTTAGATAATTTAATTAATAGAGTATACCTAATTTTGACAGAAATTTATCATTGATATGTCAATATTACCATGAATATTCCAACATATTCCATACGGTTTAAATATATACGATCAACATAATAATTAAATTATAACTATGGAAGATCTATTCTTACTATGTGCATAATTATAGGAATATCTATTTTGTAATTTATTTCCAATTTAAGTTAAAAGAAGAAATTAACATTAAATTAAGACAATCTAGGGAAGCCATATAAATGAAATGGATCTAACTGCAAATAAAATTCAATCCATGATAACCATCAAAATGGGTACCCTATGATTCCTATCACATTTCATAGATTAAGAAAACAATAGAAATTAACTAAGTTATAACTTTATTACAAATTATAGTGTGGTTATTTATAAAAATAAATAAAATTGCATGCATATTTCAACAGCAACAAAAAATCTTAGCGGAAAATTTTAGACGTGAAATACGTCAATATTACTATGAATGCTCCAAAATATTCCATGGGATTTAAATATCTTCCATCAACCTAATAATTAACTTATAACTATGGAGATTAGCATAATTATAGGCATATATAAGGCGTCGTTTACCGTATTATGTACTAATGGTTGGACTATAAAAGGTGGATCATTAGTTCTTATTGGAATGTTTATACTATGTTGTTCTATTTCCTAGTTGTAACATTCCAACCAAATCTCCATTTTGTATTGTTCTCTTTATAAATGAATACTGTTACTATCCAACTTAATATGTCATCAAAATAGAATGCGTGGATAAAACTTCGTCAGTATGAGTCTGATTGGATCAGGTTTTTTTCTCCTATTGCGTTCAGTCGACTATCCTTGGTCCTCTACCTATGATGAGCTTCCTTCTATGTTGAGTTTTTCTAGAGTCGATTGTTTATGTTCCTGTGTTTGCTGAACTACCATCATTTTCTATAGCAATCTTTCAATGCATACATATTTTCCATGTCCAAGAAACTACAAGACATCAGGCCCAATAGATTATTCTAGAAATCGTTCTAATTTTCTAGGCTTCTTTTGTTTTCTACCCTTTATGGGGTATCCTAAATTTTTTTTCATGTAATTAAGTGTAGATTCTATTGTTGTTGTGGGTCTTCTAGTTGAATACCTAGAAATATTCCATTCCCCTTTATTGATATGTTTACTTCCCTATTGTTTTTCAACTCCGTGAGTCTTTCATGCAATATTCTTATGAGATTATGTCACGGGTACTACTTAGAGGTCAAATTTAATTGGTTGTGTATAATTGTTCTCCCCTTTCTTCTTCTTGTTCAACATCTGGAAGGAGTAAAAATATATCACCTTTTTCTTCTCGAGCTTGTGGTGGAATTAGCAATATTATGTTAGATTATTAACTGATCATATATATATTTGGTCAATTGTAGTTTGATACAAAATCTCTTCTTGGTCTACATCTAAAGAGTCAACATATCGAACTTAGATTATTTATAGAGGTAATTCAATGTGTGATGATGGAGGAAACATTTTTTGTATGTGGTGAGGTACTCTCTATCTATTGGAAGATTCTTAAAGTTTTCCAAAGGGCTAACTAGTGAAGCTTGTCTCATGTCTAGCCAAATTAGGAGAGAGGGGAACCAAATGGACTTATTAGAATTTTCACATTCATACCGCTTCATATTCAGCATGTCACCAATGTTTTCCTAGTTGTATATTTTTCCCGCCATGATCATTTGACCAATTTATTGCAGAATAGTGAGTTTAATGTTGGAGACTCTCCATACACATGAAAAATGACTCCCCCTCATAAAGAAATATTTAGAAATAAGAAAAGAATAATTGAGATATCAAAAAATTAATTTCACAATATGTATATTTAACATAGTAATATAAACACAGATCAGAAAATTAGAATTTTTATAATTTTGAAATACATATAACTAAATATAGAAACAAAAATATCTATACTTGAATAATATTAATTGATGGAAGGAATAATAGTTGAAATGAACTTTGTACACCAACATTAAAAGCTTAATTGATCTACAAAATATACATCGTCATTGTATCATCTAATGGGTGACATGCGAGTACTCGTCAAGATCATTACCATACGTTGACTCTTCAAAAGTGTGTTTTGGGTCAATATTGATAATCCAAACCATTACCATATGTTGGTTCACAAAAGTGATTTTAGGGTCAATATCGATGATCAAAATATAAGCTCCAAAATACACAACAATTATTATATTCCTTTCTTATGGAAATCAATTTGGAGTTACACTTCATTCAACTTTATGAGTGTTATGCCACTTTAGGTACATAAAAGTTATAGTTAATGTGTTAGATACTAATACTAATGTGTGTTGTAAAATTTCAAGAATTACAATGTCATGATCATAAAGTGTACTAGGGGTCATAGTTTCTAGAATTCATTGTGTTCTAAAGATCATAGTGCACTATGGTTTAATTAGTGTTAGAGTTAGTCCCTTAAGAATTTTCAAGTGTCATTGTTTCTTTATAGTAATAGTTGTTAGAGGTTGTATAATGGAAGGGTTTGTAATTATCTAAGAGTATGAGTGATCACAGTAAATTAGTGGCCATGGGTCATATTAGTGTTTTGCCATTCATTATGGTTTTTCGTTAAGGGGCACATATTGTATTAGACATTATAGTGGTCAGAGTGGTCAAAGGTTATATTAAATAAGGGGAACACTTTTGTGGGGTTAATATATAGTCCAATAATAGAAATAGATAATAATAAATTCATTATAATTAGTGAATTTATAGATACATATATTAATATATATTTTTATAGATCAAAATATTTTTGGTAAACCCAATGTGTGCTTCCTTATAATTTCCCTCATTGTTTTAATCCAATAACTAATTGGTTGTACTTAAAAAAACCCTCGGTGATTTAGTAGATAGGTTTTTGATACTCCTAGAGTATTGCAAGGCTCTTAGAAATATTGAAAAAAATAGGTTCTCTCAAACTTTCAAAAAAATATCTTATTTATAGATTTATCATTCAAATTTTCAAACCTTAAAGTATTTAGAAAAACTATAAATTAATTATTTTTTAATTACTAATGAAGAGCATTGTTAATCCATGATTTAAATCAAGATGATTTATTAATCTATATGATTTTTAGTATTAGTTAACAAAAGTTATTTTATTAGTGAAAAATGTTATTAAGCATATGATTTTAAATTTTTTAATCTTATTAACAACATTCTCAAATATTATTTTTGACAATTATTATTAGCAAAAAAAATTATGTATAATTACTTCACTCAATTTGGTAATTGTGGTGAATTAACCAAAGTAGGATAGTGTGAGTCACTGAGATAAGATTGACATTTAAGAATTTAAGAATTAAATTTGTGCATATAATGTGCACTTTGAAGAACCAATTTAACAATTGCGTTTAAATATCAGCTATTACTTTTTTAAACTTTGAAATTGTCTTTTTTACTAAAAGAAATAAAATAGAGGGTCTTCCTAACTTTGCAAATTGTCATTTTTTACTTAAAAAAAAATTAAATGTTATTTTAAAATTTAACTTTTAATTTTTTACTTTGCAATCAACAGTTTAGTCTTTCTTACTTTGAAATTGTCCAATTTTTTTATTTTACCTCTAAACGCAATGAAGTGAGATTAGACTGAAAATGATATCAACTGTTTGGTCTTTGTCACTTTGAAATTGCCAATTTTTTACCTCTACACGCAATGGATAAGTGACATTACACTGAAAATGGTATCAAGGTGAAGTGGGTGAGCACAAAACTCACAAAGGATGATAGGCGCGAGGCCTATCTATTTGCATCTCATGAAACACCCCAAGGAAGCAATTAACAATCTTTTTAAATTTAACTTTTAATCTTTTACTTTACCTTTCTTTAAAATTTAACGGTTAATTATTTTGGTTCGTATTTTTTTTTATGTAACGGTTTGCTTTTTTGGTGGACTGCTCTTTAAATTTACATTACTTTTTTCTTTTCCAAGCTGTCACTAAAAATAACATTTTACTTTCTATTTGGGTAACTTTTTTCTTTTATAAGTGTCTTCTTGAATTCGAGCTGTTTCTTTAATAGCCGTTTTGAATTCGAGTCGTTTCTTTAATAGCCGTTTCCTCATCGTTACATACGGATTTCACAATAGCAATCTTTCCCTGACAATATGCGATGATTTTCTTTATTTTCTTGATGACGGAAACAATGGGCATGCCCAAATTGTTCGCTGATAGTGTTTTGATTAGTAAGGTCAATGTTGTTTTCTCTGCATCTTTGTTGGGAAAGCGTCACAGTGGATATATGATATGATGCTCTTGTGTTCGATCCGTATCTTTGATGGAATATATAAAGATTGTGCATCTTTGAAGGTCGTGTATCTTTGTTGGGAGGGTGTCAGACGGAATATTTGAAGATTGTGTGTTTGATCTAGGCTCAACGCACCTAGAACTTCATAACTCTACATCTAGATTGAGCGTGAGATGAATATTTTTGAAGGGCGTGTGTCTTTGTTTGGAGACGGTCAGACTGATCATTCGAAGGTAGTGTGTTCGATCTGTATCTCTGATGAAAGAGCGTCAGACTGAGAATACGAAGGTGGTGTGTTCGATCTGTATCTTTGATGAAAGAGCTTTTGAAGATCGTGTGTTCGATCTGTGTATCTTTGTCAGACTGAATAAATGAAGTTTGTGTGTTCGATCAACTCTCAACGAACCTAGCACTTCATAACTCTACTTCCAATGACGCTGGAGGTAAGTAGCCATTTCTGTCAATTCGAATTATGTTAATATTCTTGAGTCTTCATCTTCGATCTTCGTTTTAAAGTCTGGTCTATAATTTTGTTTGCACATTTGAGGCCGTGCGTTTTTTTCGAGCCTTGTTTTGAAATATGGTTTATAACTCTTTTTACGACTACGGATAAAGTTTATGGATAGTTTTCTTTGTCGGTAGTAGTGTTAGTATCTAATCTTAATAAATAGGAACCAGCGAGCCATTCTAAAGCAAAAATGCTCTTGTATGAACAAGCAAGTCGAGGTCAATCAAAGAAACCAAGAAAGCTACTCAACACCATTTTACACTCAAAGAGAAAGCCTATAAACAAGAGGGAATACAACGCACGGAGTTCTCACGTAAAGGAGTAGATAAGCAGACACTGTGAAAAAGCCGTATGCACGAGTGGATAATTTTGTTTGCACATACATTTGAAGCCATGCCTTTTTTTCGAGACTATGGATAAAGTTTATGGATAATTTTCTTTGCATAGTTTATGGATAATTTTTAAAATATGGTTTATAATTTTTTTTTACAACTATGGATAAAGTTTATGGTTAATTTTGTTTGCATATTTGAAATGTTGAGTATTCTATTATATATTTGTTCACGCATCGAAAAGTCTAAACACTTCTCATCAAGATTCGTCATCGATTAGTATATCTGTCCAATCCTGTGCAATGAATTTTTGTCTTATGGTTAACCAGACATCAACCATAGATACCCGTAGCCCCAAAATTATCATCCGAAAAACTAGATTACGACTTTGACATCAGAGAAATTCATGCAAACATTCACCTCTTTCCTGGTTTGTCAAGTGACGGATTGGAAATGTTTCTTGCGTGGGTGATACACTTTGATGTCTTATTTTTTTAATGGTATTTGAAAATAAATTCAGCTTTTTTTATTTGAATTGGAATTTGGCTCAGATCATATATTTTTGAAAATGTTAATGAACAAATAAATTTAACATTTTAAATTGTATATTTAAATATTGATATGAATATGTGATTTTTTTTGCCAAATAAAAAATGAGAATGTTGTGTATTAAACTATAAGTAGATTTTTAGGTGTTCATTTTTTATGTTCACCACTCTTACAACTTTGATATTGAAAATCATGAGTGGCCACACATAATTTTGAAAATAATATTTGATTTAAACTAGAAAACTAAACTTAATTTTATTAATTAAATTATTATTCTCATAATTACTTATTTATATTGAAAAATTTTATACACGTTATTTGTTATCTTATCATGTATATATTGATATCTGAATTATCACAATAAATAATGAATCAATAAATATTATAAATAAAGAGAATTAAATGATAGGCAATTTTACTTGTTTTTTAAATTCTTTAGCAGGTGGAGGTGGAGGTGAAGGTGGTGGTGGTGGTGGATGTGGAGGAGGAGGTGGTGGTTGTGGTGAAGGAGGAGGAGGAAGTGAAAGCGAAGGTAGTTAAGGAGGAGGTGGAAGAGGAGGTGGAGGAGGTTGTGTAGGAGGAGGAAGAGGAGGAGGAGGAGCAGGAAGAGGAGGATGTGGTGTTGTTGGTGATGGAGGTGGTGGAGGAAGAGGCGGAGGTGGAGGTGGTGGAGGAGGAGGAGGTGGAGGTGGAGGAGAAGAAGGAGGAGGAGGTAGAGGAGGGGGAGGATGGGGTTTTGTTGAAGGAGGAGGTGGAGGAGGTGTTCGAGGAGGGGGTGGAGGTGGTGTTGTAGGAGGTTGGAGGTTGAGTTGGTGGAGGAGGAGGAGGCGGAGGTGGAGGTGGTGGAGGATGTGGAGGCGTAGGTGGTAGAGGAGGAGGGGTAGAAGTGGTGAGGTGGAGGTGGTGGAGGAGGTGGAGGCGTAGGTCGTAGAGGAGAAGGTAGAAGTGGTGAGGTGGAGGTGGTGAAGAAGGAAGAGGAAGTGGAGGTGGACGTGGTGGAGGAGCAGGAGGTGGAGGTGGAGGTGGAGGTGCAAGTGGTGGTGGAGGAGGATGTGAAGTTGGAGGAGGAGGTGGTGGTGGTGGTGGAGGAGGTGGATGTGGAGGTGGAGGTGCAACTGGTGGTGTAGGAGGATGTGAAGTTGGAGGAGGAGGTGGCCATGGAGGAGAAGGAGGAGGTGGTGGTGGTGATGGTGATGGTGGAGGAGGAGGTGGA
>APFE031580857.1:0-14293 GCA_000404065.3 Pinus taeda
TTTACGCCGTAAGGCATTTCCTTATGAAATCAACTCTCCTCTCTGCCTACCTGTCATCTCGTAAGCCACAGGATTATGTGTTAGACGATTGCAACAATTTCAGCCATTGATTCAAAGGGTTGACCAAACGGTTTGGGCGTTTCATTTGTCGAATCGCTGGGGCTGTTAAGGATGTTGAGAATTTGGGCGTTTCATTTTCCGTGATCGAACTTCAATCCTCGGCGTGAGCGGAGAAGAAGAAATCGGCCTGCCCAGGCAGAGCTTTGTAGGCCTCGGAGTACCAAACCATTTGGATTCTCTCCTTCAGCCTTACTACTCTGCGTTGAATTCAGTTCTATCTGGGATAATCTGTCGACATTCTTCATTTTTTATCCTTCTTCTCTTGTCTGGCAGATCTGCAGTTACGGTTTTATCACTCAACAGCATTGCGCTGATAAGTTTCGATTAGATTTTAATTTTTCTTACTTGGGCTCCATTTATTTTCCCGGTTCTGTTGTTTTAGCCCTGCCCTAACAGTCTTTCAGAGCGAATTAAGGCCATTGTGTGAGGTGGGTAGGATTCGCCAATAATCTGCCGCCCTTAAATTTGGCCCGTTGCGTAGTTCCGGGTTGGGAGAAAACGATGTTCCTTTGTATGTGTGTTGCTCCCTGCAACTTCTTTCATTTATGGATTAGTGCTTATGTTGGGTTTTGTGACTAAATTGTTGAATCACTAGTGCTTAAATTTGGAGTCTGTAGATGTGCTGGTTTGGGTGTATTGAGTCTATATAGATGTAGATATGCTGATTTGGGTGTATGTAGATGTGCGTTACAGTCATAGATTAAAAAATTTGGGATGGCATTTCACAATTCTAGCTCTCATGTCGGTGTGTGTGTACAGATTTTCCAGGATGGTGCTGTGGGTTTTTGGCTATGGGTCCTTAGTGTGGAATCCAGGCTTTAAGGCTGATGAAGAATTCGTTGGATACATCAAGGGCTACCGAAGAGTTTTTGATTTAGGTTAGAATTTCTTTGATACTAATGAGATAATCACATTATTCAATGGGTAAAAATGGGGTTAATGCTGCAATGGTTGTTTAAATGCATTTCTTCCGTGTGCTTTTGGCTGCTTGTACTGACCACCGTGGGACACCACAATCTCCAGCTCGGACCTGTACATTGGAAGCACAGGAAGGAGCGATTTCTGTAAGAACAGAGATATTCTTATACTGACATATATCTTCTGTATATATATCCCATAGAAGTTCCAAGCCATGTGCAATGCTGTGAATACTATATATTTTGCAATAGGCAATGCGTGTAAAGGGTTCTAGAGAGAAGGAGGCATCAAAACTTTATGCAGCAAAACCTCCTCCGGCTGTCCCATGAAGACAATATTGTTTTTTCTATTTGAGAGTTAGTTCAACCGTATATCTAATTTTCTGAACCTCCAGCCACTTCATTTCCATCCTATTTTGAGAATACAGTTACACAAAAAGAGGCAGGAACTCAGCAGTCAAGGAAGGATAAAATGGTAGCATTGGGTACTTTGGGCAGGTTGGAATTTTTGGCACTGAATGCAAGGTTCTCTATTAGGAGCTTTGTGGGTCATTTTATGTTCTAAATACCCAGGTACCTACCTAATGGATTCGCCACTTTCTTTACAGAATCTCTTTTATCAATTTTTGTATATTTCTTTCTTTTCTTTTAATAACTCTTTTCTCTCTGTTTATCGTTGCAGCCTATTGGGCAGACATTCTTGTATATATAGTTATTAGAAAGCAAGTTTGTGGCACAAATTTCCTTCTATGGTTGCAAACTTTCTATGGGATTCAAAATATTTCTATGCAATCCCTGATATTTATTATTACTCTGCATTTGTGAGATGAATACTTGCATGAAGTTATTAGTATGACTAAAGAATTCTCAGAGATGAATACTTGCATGAAGTTATTAGTATGACTAAATAATTCTGAGCAAAGTGTAGTCCTTGATATTTACTACCATTTTGTGTTACGAGATGGATTTTTTTCATGTTTTGAATATATTTGAAGCTGATCTAGAGGCCCTAGGAACAAACTTGAACTGCTGGATTCATTTGCTAATGCTCAGTACATTTTATTTTCATACCAGGAAATGTTAGATATCTCCACCCTTCATTAGTATTTCTAATATTTCTGTAGACTCTTTAAGTACCAAAGACTTCCATTTGCAGTGGTGCTTGAAGATACTTGTGCGTGCCCGGCGACCTTCTGTCTCTTCCATGTGATCAATTTATGTTTCTACAATGTGGGATAAAGATGCCCAATCAAAAGGCATTGTTTTAAATATTTAAATTGAAAAGGCATTGGTCTAAAAATTTAAATATGGTTATTTATGTCCAAAGTGCATTGTTTCCTAGCCAAGAACATGTCGAGGAACAACACTGTGAATCTACAAATACAAACACAAATGTTATTGTACGAATCATGCCCGTTAATAAACCATGTGGATGAGAATGGTGATGTTCTCATTTGATCATCCATGCTTGTGGGTGAATCCCTGATGAGCAATCTTTAATTGCTGTGCATCCATGTTTATATGTTTATAATGTACTTACTAAATAATACAGTTGTTTTTGAATGCTATTGCTGTCATGAAGTTGTTGATAGTCTCATAGCACTCTATTAAAAAAGTTTGTTGCTGGTACCGAGCGAGCCGCGGGAGGCATCTGCGTATGTCACATGCACCTGAAACAGGCAATTAAGGATAAATATAAAGGATATTGAGACAAATAAGAAGAATATGAGTCTACCTTGTTAGCTGGATAAACTTTCTGCTTGTACCACGCAGGTCTGTCCTCCAAATCAATCGGAACTATCTGGATCTGATTGAGGCCCTGCATTTTATTTTCACAACTCTATCAGTGCAATACAAAACCTACCAACAAGGAGAAGGGGAATCAGCGAGATAAATACCTTGTAGTTTCTGGCAATCCAAACGCGCTGGGCATATGGGCATGTCAAACTGACATACAGTATGTAAAATCCGAATCAAATTCAGTAATGAATACCTAAGCAACTTATCATACAATTCGTATTCCAGTAGAATGTGATAACTAATAGTAAAATGCAGAAATCATTAGAATTAAGATATACACCTCGGGGTTCCATCAAACAATGGCGGAGGCTCTGATTTAGAATTGAGAACGGGAAGAATTGAATGGCTGCAATCAAACAACATGATGCCATAGAATACATTTTGGTAAATTCTGGCACAAGCTTGGATAGACGAAAAAAATTATGAAAAGATCAAACAGCGATTGCTTACAGTGCTGCCATGCTAATCTGGTAGAATTGCTGCTATATAAGTATTTCTGCAAGACAAATACCAAAAGCTTACTCTCCCACTATTGGTTGAAGAATTTATACAAACCATACACATTCTCAATCACCCACACGAATGGCCGGATATACAAGTGCCACCGAACAGTATTAGCCCGATATTTTTTTTTATATCATGGTGAATCGTTAAACGAATGTTCAAGATACAGAGTATATCTAGGAATTTAATTTATGATTTAGTAAGAGTTGAGGTAGGATGTTAGAGTTTATTTTTTGACTCAGGAGTTGAGGCAGGATGTTTGAGTTTATTTTTTGAGTTTTATCATTACGAAAATTTATTTTATGACAAAGTGGGAAAACTTACTTATTGAAAGTCTATTTCTTGAGTGTTATTTCAACCAGCGAAAGATATTAAGGTTGTATTTGGAACCAGATATATAAAGGCTACCACTATAACACTCAAAATATGTAGAATAGTGTTTAATTACGCCGTAAGGCGTTTCCTTCTGAAATCAACTCCCCTCTCTGCTTATCTGTCATCTCGTAAGCCACACAATTATGTGTTAGAGGATTGCAACAATTTCAGCCTTTGATTCAAAGGGTTGCCCAAACGGTTTGGGCGTTTCATTTGCCGTGATCGAATCCCTATTTCTGTGATCGAATCCCTAAGGGCTTTTAAGGATGTTGAGAATTTGGGCGTTTCATTTGCCGTGATCGAATCCCTAGGGGCTGTTAAGGATGTTGAGAATGTACGTATCGTTGCCGCGGCGATGAAAGCAAACAGGTCTAGATTTCAGTTAACCGCTTCTGCCTGTAATATTTTGACAAAGAACTTTGGTAGGGCTAGGATGGTGGACGAACTATTAGATATCTGGCATGCCATGAAGGAATATGGGATTCAACTTGACATTTTTGCTTATAATTGTTTAATTGATGGTCTGGTCAACTCTGAATGCATTGAAGCAGCTGAGAACGTTCTTGTAACAATGAATCAGGGTAGAGTTTCTCCTGATGTAGTGACTTATAATATGCTTATCAAGGGGGTTTGTAAAGTTGGAAGAGTGGAAGTAGCCATTGAGTATTTTCGTCAAATGGAGATTGTGAACTGTTTTCCTGATGAGATAACCTTTGTAACTCTTATCCAAGCTTTTCATTCCGAGCGCAGGTATGACAGGACTTTGTCTCTATTCCAGGAAATGATAGAAAGTTAAGAATTCCTCCTCATGCATACAATCTTGTAATTCGTGGCCTCTGTAATGAAGAGAAAGTAAATGAGGCTCATAGGCTTCTGGATGATATGTTTAACAAAGGGTACATTCCCAATCTAGCAATTTATACAGTCGTGATTGATGCATTTTTCAAAGTAAATAACAAGGAGCAAGCCCTGGTACTTTTGAAACAAGTGGAGGATAAGGGTTACAGGCTGGACAAAGTTACATGCAGCACGGTTATTAATGGACTTTGTAAAGTCGGTGAAGTGGAAAAAGTTCAAGAATTTTTAGAAGAGTCGAGGGAAACTGGTCTCGATGTTAATGTATTTTCTTATTGTTCCATTATTGACGGGCTGGGTAAAGGTCGCAAAATAAAGGAAGCGGAAGAAGTGTTTGAAGAAATGTTAGAGAGGGGATGTGTTACAGGCTGGACAAAGTTACATGCAGCACGGTTATTTATGGACTTTGTAAAGTCGGTGAAGTGGAAAAAGCTCAAGAATTTTTAGGACAGTCGAGGGAAACTAGTCTCGATGTTAATGCATTTTCTTATTGTTCCATTATTGACGGGCTGGGTAAAGCTGGCAAAATAAAGGAAGCGGAAGAAGTGTTTGAAGAAATGTTAAAGAGGGGATGTGTGCGAAATGTGCACTGCTTCAATGCGTTTATCAACGGGCTTTGCAAGGCAGCAGAAATGGATACAGCCATGGCAGTTTTACGGGATATGGAGAAGGAAGGTTGTGAACCGACAGTTTACACTTACACCATATTGATTGACGGGCTTTTCAAATCACACAAATCAGAGGAGGCCTTAAAGCTGTGGGATGAGATGATTGATCGGGGTATCACTCCCACTGCAGTGTCATTTAGAACACTTTCAAATGGTCTTTGTCTCTCTGGCAAGGTGACTAGAGCCTGTAGAATATTGGATGAAATGGCTACAATGGGTGTGGTTCTTGATACTGCATATTTTGACATGATCAATGTCCTTTGCAAAGCTGGCCGTGTGGAACAGGCATGCAAGTTAGCAGATGGAATTATAGGCAGGGGTCGTGAAATTCCTGGAAAAGTACGTTCTATATTCATTAATGCTTTGCGAAAGGCCGGGAAGATAGATTTAGCTCTCAAACTGTTACACAGTAGAATTGGCATTGGTTACAATGTGTTCAGAAGCGTAAAACAACGAGTGAAGTTCACAACATTGCTCGAACCTGACACATAGATGTGCTGGTTATATTCTCTTCTATTGATCCAATGTGATGTATTGAAGACCTTCGATGGTACAGGTGCACAGGTATTTTGGAAATTTCTATCACATGTATGGGTATAATATGTTACATTGCACAGGGACCAGTAATGTAACCAAACCGAGCAAGGTTTTGGGGGTTGTCCACATGATGCTCAGTGAAGTTAATTCATATATGATATCCATAACGGAATTCTGTGTTTCTTGGTGATGAATATATTGAAGCTTAACATGTGATTGGAATCTTATTAGTTATATGGTTCTGGTTGTTTGAGAAAGTTTCTTCAATAAATCCTATGACAGAGTTTAGCAACTCGAAACGAAATTACAGACAAGTCCCTGCTGTCAAAGTGATCAGAGTAGTGCTGCATATACTATTTTAATTCTAACTGTGAAATTGAGATACTATCTTGGCCAGGTCAGTCAATATCTTGTCATCAGTCAACCCTTACATTAAACCCCCAGAAAGAAGGGCGAGCATACAAAATGAGGGATCAATTTCATTAAGAGGAATCCCCAGGTACAGATTACTGCTG
Organism: Pinus taeda; assembly: GCA_000404065.3. Lineage (NCBI taxonomy): Eukaryota > Viridiplantae > Streptophyta > Pinopsida > Pinales > Pinaceae > Pinus > Pinus taeda. The sequence goes on from APFE031580857.1 coordinate 6,292, forward strand.
CCTCATTTTAGGCATTCTATGCCCTTTGATGAAGGGCATTCAATTGACATTTCCAGATAAATATGGTTGCATTCAAAATGTATGTTGTACTTATTTCTATTTATATTCCTCATTATTGGTGATTATCTCATTTAGGAAATTATTTATAGTTGTTACGCCGTAAGGCGTTTCCCTCTGAAATCAACTCCCCTCTCTGCCTACCTGTCATCTTGTAAGCCACACGATTATGTGTTAGACAATTGCAACAATTTCAGCCGTTGATTCAAAGGGGTTGCCCAAACGGTTTGGGCGTTTCATTTGGCACCCGGTCGAATAGTTTCATCCGCGCACTATGTGTTAAAGGTTATTCTTCAAAAGCTTATGGGATGAGAGTATATTAGGTTTTTTAGGCATATAGATTATTGACATAGATTGCCGTGTCCTTGATTTCTTCCAGGTTCTGGGCTTGGACATTTGTGCAGGCACAGTGGTTGGAAATCAGATGCGCCGTGGAATCTCTGGAGGCCAGAAGAAGAGAGTTACCACTGGTGGGATAAGCAAGAATAGTTCCTTGGCACCATTGAAAATTTGCATTTGCATAATATAGTAGTGCCAAAGCAATTGTCTGATCGTTTGATAAGATATGTGCAGGAGAAATGTTGGTCGGTCGTGCAAGAGGAATTATGAAATGATTGTTGCTACCATCAATTATAAAAAGATTAGCCACCAGACCTATATTAGAAAAAAATATTAGCCACCAGCCCTATATCATAAGGCAAGGTGATGGAAAAACGGCTACCGGATATCAAGTCTTTCCATATACCTGAAGTTTGGCTTGTAAGTACAGGGACAGGGACTTCAAATGAAAGGTCAAATCACTGTGATTAAGAATAATTACGATTATGGTTAATGAGGCATAAAAACACATTCTAAATGGTAGTTTAGAAAGGCCACATGATTTGTGAAAAGGCACCACAATATTTACAGGCTTAATGGGTACCATTGGCCGAGCTACCCAAGATAGCTCCAAATCAACAAGGCATGGTTGTTTTTCGTGGAATAAACAAGGCAATAATTCATCCAGCGCCTTAATGCAATTATGAGTTGTTTGGTTTTCCCATTATGAAACCACAAAGATTGGCCATCCTACACCAAAAGGAACTCATTTCAACTTTACCCAGACTGATGAGCCAGCAAATATCGATGAGAATCACCAACCAAAAAAAAAAATCAAAAGAGTTGCATCGTACCATCCAACTTAGCGAACCAAAGTCTAAAATTCAAGGCTCAGGCTACCCCTTCTTACATGAGCAGAGAAAGGTTTTGCCGATTCAAATGAGTTATATCTTTCCTGAAAATTCCCTATCCTAGCAGAAACTTGAAATGCTAGGCCTAACTTGAAATCGAATATATTTTTCACAGATGAAGCAAAGACACGAGATAAAAGTCCATAATGTCAGTACAAATCAAACTTGAATGTTATGTTTGGACATTATGAAACCACAGAGACTCCTCATCCTACGCTAAATGAGAACTCTTATCATTTTATGAAGACAGATGACAAAAGACTCATATTCAGTGAGAACCCTAACAAACAAAGAGCATCAATCCTTTTGAGTTTATTACCAGAAGAGAAAGAATACCATAATCCAACGGAGAGATGTACAACTACAGGCCTAAGCTTTCAACGTCACCTACTTATACTGCCCAAACAGCATATCCATGACTCCCCTGTTGAACCAACCCATGCTCTTCATGTGCTGCCGAGCTGCTTTGTCGTCGGCGACGAACCCCTTCTCCTTCAGCTTTACCAAGAGGTGCCGCATCTCATCAGCCTTCTATGCCTTCAAGTAGGAATCAACCAAAGCGACATAAGTGGCAGCATTGGGCTTCCACCCATAGCCCAGCATCTCAAGCGTATATTTTCCTGCCTCCTGAAGCATTCCACCCTGGCACAACCCCTGAATGAGAACAGAGTAGCTATACGAATTGAGCAAGATCGTTTGATCGTTTGATAAGATTTGTGCAGGAGAAATGTTGGTCGGTCGTGCAAGAGCTCTATTTATGGATGAAATTTCAACCGGATTGGACAGTGCTACGACTTTCTAGATCATCAAGTGTTTTCGCCAAATTATCCATATCAAGTGTTTTCGCCAAATTATCCATCTCTTGGATGCGACAATGTTGATCTCTCTTCTGCAGCCTGCCCCTGAAACATATGAATTATTTGATGACATCATCTTAATTTCTGAAGGAGAGGTGGTTTATCAAGGACCTCGAGAATCTGTGCTTGATTTCTTTGAGTCCATGGCCTTCAAGTGCCCAGAAAGAAAAGGGGTTGCTGATTCTTACAGGAAGTAAGTATAATTTCTGATACAGTTATGTTTTGTCCTGTGGATTGAGAGTGGTAGTTACAAACTAACATCTATATCTCAAAACAGAAAGATTTACAACATTTTCATGGATATGATTGCTGTGGAGCTTGATAACTTTGTGAGCTACGACTTATCAGGGTTCCTTTCTATCTATTTACAACATTAGTTATTAAGTGGATTGATTAAATTTGTGTTGCAAATACCCCTCGTTAGATTTCACTTCTTAATTGCGTTTGTGTTGGAGCTACAAGTTCTGAGTAACTACTCTAGCTGTCAAATAGATACCAGAAGGAACCTGTAGATTGGAATTTGTAGTGTTAGCAAAGATGCCTTCATTGGTGGCAATTGACATATATGAGGAGGGGGTATCTGCAGTGAAGACCTGTCCACCCACTGTTGTGTTACTCTTTGATCCACAGTCTATAAGGTAGTTATCCTATGAAGTTGAATCCCCATTCTGATAAAATGACAATAAAAACAACACACAAATTCACACAATGACTGCCATTTCATTCACTTCTTTATCTGTAGCCCAATTGTGTGGTTCTCTCTTTTCTCTGCACCCAAATTATAGGATTCTCTTTGTGTCTCTTTCTTCCTCTGCACCTCCAGGCAATTCCAAGAGCCTATAACTCTGCCCAGATTTCCACCCTGACCATTGAACTGATGTCGTCACCCCCTGACCAAGCTAGGATAGGACCTCCTTCTTTAGAATATAGAAAGATGGACTTCAGTTCACCTCTATTCTAGAGAATAATTTGGAGATTTCCATGAAACTGCAAGTTCCTAAATATGTCAAGAATAGAGTTATAGAAATACAAGACCATTATTGTGAGATTTGTCCATTATAACCAGCGCATATAACCACTACCTACAGTGTCAACACTACTCTTCTAACTTTCTACCACATCATCAAATGGCCATTACATCAAGTCCTGGAATGATGGCTTTGCAAATGAAAGCAGAGTAGGACTGCAATTAATTTTTCATGGACTAAAAGAAATGTATGCATACAATAAATATTGATATGTTTAAAAACAATATGCAAGATCAGAATGAATGTAAGAACGAGCATGAAAAAGGTTTTGCAGCCCTGAATTTATGGAAAAGTCTTTTTGGAAGACTCACGCAGTTTTGAAGCTTTCTAAGTCTACTCAGAATTCTTTTCGGCCCAAAACTTTCAATGTGAGACGACATCAGCAAAAATGGAACCTTATCTCTCAGTAAGCGATTTTGAAGCTAAGAAGCTTGTATCAGGATCCCAAAATCTCCCAAGGGTGTCATTGTCACGGGTAATCAATGGTCCTCCCATATTAAGTCTGTAAATTATTTCAAAAGCATGCTCAGATAGACCACTGTAAGTATTAGGTATTATGGATTTGGAAATTGTACAATAGACCAGAGTCTTGGGTGGCTATTGAAAATATGGCACTTGTTAGATTGTACATTTGATAAGAGAATGGAAAGAAATGTAAACGTACCCATTGTTTGCCCTGGTGCCTAATACTGAAGGTATAGGATGACTTCTGAGTAAATACTCTAGCTGTCAAATAGATACCAGAAGGAACCTGTAGATTGGAATTTTAAGTGTTAGCAAAGATGCCTTCATTGGTGGCAACTGACATATATGAGGAGGGGGTATCTGCAGTGAAGATCCGTCCACCCACTGTTCTGTTACTCTTTGATCCACAATCTATAAGGTAGTTATCCTGTGAAGTTGAAACCCCATTATGATAAAATGACAAGAAAAACAACACACAAATGCACACAATGATTGCCATTTCCTTGACTTCTTTCTCTGCAGCCCAATTGTGTGGTTCTCTCTTTTCTCTGCACCCAAATTATAGGATTCTCTTTGTGTCCCTTTCTTCCTCTGCACCTCCAGGCAATTCCAAGAGCCTATAACTCTGCCCAGATTTCCACCTTGACCATTGAACTGATGCCGTCACCCCCTGACCGAGCTGGGATAGGAATCTCTTTAAGATATAGAAAGATTGATTCGTTCACCATCTATTTTGCTAGAAATAATTTGGAGATTGCCATGAAATTGAAGGTTTCCTAAATATGTAAGAACAGCGTTATAAGAAATCCTTATTGGTTCTCTTATGGCACCATGTTCTTGGGATATATGCCCATTTTGTATGGAATGTCTACTAAGTGGTTCCAGTTAATGGGGCATTGATTTGAGTGTTCAATATATTCTTATTCTTTATCAAAGTATTTATTTGCTCTATTTGCTTTCTTCGATTTATGCCTTACGGCGTTTCCTTTGCAACATCTGGTGCAAATGCTAGTTTAAAATCCTATTATATTACTTTCATATTATTCGTTATATTTGACCGTGAATATTTTAATTTTCTCCATATGTAGTTATTATTGCTCTTCATCTTCTATCAAAAAATCTTAAATATTATCCAAAACTTTTCCCTATTTGAATTATTATTTTCAATACATAAATAAAATAAAATAAAGCAATATTATTATTATTAATCATAAAATCAAATAAATCAAAGGATATTTGTTAATAGAGATATTACACAATAAGGAAGTGATTTTCATGAAGAATTGAAGTATATATCACTTCAATCAATTTTTACATGTAAAAAATAAGGGACCAGGAACTTTTTTGGCTAACTTCTTAATAACGAATATATAATATCAATAAAATTGATCGTTTCCTTAAAAAGTCTACAATTATCTTAACTAATACAGAAAAAAACTAGCGCTCGTTAATTACTACTCTATACTATAATTTAAAGTGATATGATTAATATTGAAGTTTTACTCACTAAATAGTTTCGTTCCTATTATATATTATCAACTTTATGTCGTAATAAAAAAGTAAATGTATGAGGAATTACATTCTCGCATTCATGAGAATTCCCGTCTCATTACTCCTTTGAGTAGAAGTTCGCATATACCAACGTTTGAAAGCTAGTTTTTATCCTATTTTATTCATTTTTTCTCCAAAACATGGTGATGAATCATCCCCCATGGTGACACATCATATTGAATCCTATTGGTTCTTATAAATTTTATTTTAGTTGTACAATTTTCTTAGGAGGGCCATTTTAGACCTTAAAATTACACTAATGGCACCTGCATCAATATGAGGGAATTGTATTATGACTATGTATTTATTCTGTGAGAAAAAGAGAGGAGTCTGTGTCAGAGTGAAGAGGAAGTTATAACAAATGTGTTGTAGGCTGTATTCTTTTAGTTTGATGGATAATATAAAAGGAAGCACATGTTGTTTCTCTATAGATGTAGCCTACATTAGATGAAACAAAGCATATTTTTGGCTCTCTTATTTCATGCTTTTTTGTGTTTCCAATATTTTCTATTCATTACGTTGTTATTTAATTTCTAGCAAGTCGTTCTTTTTAATTGTTCACCTACTTTCCTCTGTAGCCTTCCATTATGAGAGACTCATGTTGGGTGTATAGTTGGGGCATTGGCCAGTGTGTTGTGTAGTATGCTAAACTTACAACAACGAGAGTTGTAGTAATGAAAATTCCAAGGCATTTGTGATTTGTAACAGTTTCATTGATCATAGAAAAATTTTAGCATTCCCTTATGTAAGCGACCATGTTAGTGTTGTAGCAACATAGAGGAGTTGTAGTAATGGAACAGAGGAGAGTCACAATACTTGCTTGTCTTGGTTTGAGGAGTTGCAACACTTGTGTGTCGACTGGAAGAGTTTGTTATGGGGTTGTAGTTGGTATTGTAGAACCACAGAGGAGTTGAAACCACTAACTTTTGCTCCTATTTGACAATGTTAATATGAAAGATGAAAATTTCACAACATGATGCAGAAGAATAAAGTAAAAGTGGCAAAAAGGAAAATTTTCTACCTACACCAGAAATAGGGTGATAATGGATGAAAAATGCATAAGGAATAATTGGGAAGTTGAATAATAACATCAAAAATGTTACAAGCATGTGTTTAAAATGTGCCGATTTGGATAGCTATCAATTATCAACATAAAGAAGGATCATGATTATACTAGATAGAGTCAGGTTGACATAACATTCTTCCTCCACACAAACCCCTTACTTGATGATATATTTTCCAGAAAGGTAGGGGACAAGGCACAATCTTACTTAAATTATATATTATAATTAATTTCTTTTGGCTAACCCTTAGTGATCATAAACTTTGGATTGATGTTCTCACACAACCTTGTGCACAAACTCTCAACTTTGAAAGGAACTTTTAGTTCTTTTAATCTACTCCAATTGTCATTCAAAATATTTTCTAAAGTCGACAAAACAAGATAAGAGATTGGTTTGATTATTGCAATACTTTTCCACAATGAACATAACATGGTGGTTAAAAATTGAATGATATAATATCGTGGTTCAAAATTGAATGCTATCACCTAAAATTAATTTATCCTTTAGCACTATATAGTTTCTCTTGTATCTTAAAGGTTAAATAAGGCCCTCACATTGAGATAAAGGATTAGAGTTGGAATCAATGCTCAAAATAATAGCTTGATTAGTTGTTGTTCTAGAATTAAAGTCTCCTAGCAAGAAGATATTGCCTTCAGTTCTTATATTGTAAATATCATGTTCAAAACCATTGTAAGGACATTTTTTTATATAGATTGATTTTCTTATAAAATATATAATTAATAGATATAGAATGCCATATTTATATATAGATTTTCTTAGAATTAGTATCTAAAATCTACATCCACATGTACTAATTAAGATATTTTTTATAGTGAATTTTAAAGTTAGGAAAATACTTCTTTCTAATGTAACTAATTATGCTCTTAATCCCTCTATGGTAGAATTTCTTGTTCAATATCAACCACAATATAAAACTTTTCTTTTAAGGAACTTATATTATTCATGCTCCCAAGTATCAACTAGCTATATAATACCAAGTTTTCTTGAGATTCAACTTAACATAGGCATTTTTCTTCATGGAATATCGAAAGTGTCCAGAATTCCTATTTATTTTATTGTTTTGATCTCTATCCCTAATAATAGTTTTTCCATTCCTAGTTGTTTACTATTTCCATTCCTTCCTAAATTTCTATACCTATTGAACTTCCTTCTTTAATTCATCTTGAACTTCTATAATGATATATTTATTTATAAATATTCATAACTCTTTTAAACATGGAGTTTTATTGAGTATGTCATAATTATGGTCATTAGAGCTTACCTTAACATAAATTAGCTTTTCTTTATGTTCAAGTATTTTTCCCATGCTCTTTGCTGCTATAAGACAAGTTGTTTCAATTTCTAATTTATTTTGTATTTCTTCCTTCACTAGTTCTAGAGTTTCCTCATGTTTATTTTCTTTTAAATGAAAAGTTGAAAGGTTCAAGACTCTTTTCTTTCACTCATGATTTAACTTTGCAATATTTCTCATTTATTATTTGATGCATATGGTATCTAATTTACCTTCCAAACTATTTAGGGCCAAATTTTTATTTAGCTTTAGAGAGAGAGAGAGAGAGCGAGGGGGAGGGAGAGAGAATGAGAGCACGAGGGGGAGAGAGAATGAGAGCGCAAGAGGGAGAGAGAGAGGGGGGGAGAGAGATAACAAGAGCGCGAGGGGGAGAGGGAGAGATAACGAGAGTGCAAGGGGGAGAGAGAGAGAACGAGAGCGTGAGGGGGGAGAGAGAGAG
>APFE031580861.1:0-12001 GCA_000404065.3 Pinus taeda
CATGGTTTCCATAATATTTTATAACACAATAATCACTAATTGGGTTGTACTCAGAAGGATGATATTATGTACTCTTTTTTTTTTTAATAAGTCTACTCCTATTATTGATACATTTTTTTTTTTACAACGAGGCGGTAGCCTCAAGAGGTATAGCCTAGAAAATGGTTTACTCACATGGCCGATTTGAAAGAAAACCCATAGAAACTAGCGATAGACCGACTAGAACTAAAACTATTACCGAAGCCTTTAAACCGGAACCTCCATGACAAAACGCCAGATTGACTAGAGTTCCAAAACTGCTTAACATAGGTGATACTATTGACTTGAACTGTTAACATGGACATAAGACAACTGAACATAGACAGAAAACAACTGAGCATTTCCCCTTGAACAGACACAATAACTACAAAAGAGAATGACAACCTGATCAAGCATCATGAGTTGTGGGAGGCAATTCTTCCACAGTCTGACAACCGAAACTGGAGAGGTGATCATCATCAGAGGGAAGGCCCTCTTCTTTTTGCGGACCCCCTTCACCTGGAAGATTTGAACACGCCAGAGTCGGCTTAACCTGGAAAGCAGAGCTCTTTGGAACATCACCCTTCTGGCACAGATTCTGAGAGGTGCTTGGCAAATCTTCCACCCTCGGCTTCGATGAAGCATTTGGAGTTGCCAAACCCATGCCTGCTGCGCCCTCACTTAGTTGCATTAGGGTGGTAGTGGTAGACCGAAGATTGATGGTGCATAGGAATCACGTACAGTGGAAGATGTTGGACAATGTCCCTCGGATTTATGCAACACTGGATAGCAAGAAGGAAGATTACTATGCATATATTATTGAGATGGATGGTAATTATTGCGAAAGTTGTTTCTATTTTGATTGACCTTGGAACTAATTATAATTATGTTAACCCTGACTTGGTTTATAAGTGTGGTTTGACTAAAGAAGTGCATGTAGAATCTAGGTTAGTGCAGTTGGCTACAGGTACAAAGACGAGATTTCATCATTGGATAAGAGCCTGCGCATTTGAATTGAATGCTATGCCTACCTTAGCACATTTAAATGTATTGTCATTGGATCATATAGTATGCTTTTGGGTATGGACTAGTTGTATCTTCACAGGACTAAGGTGGATTGTTATGACAAAGCTATTGAATGTTTGGATGAAAATGGAGAACAGAGAACCTTATAGGGTAAGAAGAAGGAAACATCAATTAGGATGGTGATAGATATGTAGGTAAATCATAGTCACAAGAAGGGGTGTGTGTCATTCACAGTGCATATTTCTAGTGATTAAGGTAATTAAGTTGAGGATGCAAATGTCTTGAGTAGGTACCTGGTTTTATAGTAGTTTTAGGATATGTTTCCGGCATAGATTTTAAATTTGTTGCCTTATAGGGAAGTTAAGTTTGCTATTGAGTTAGTACAAGGGAAGCACCAACATCAAAGGCACCTTACAAGATGAGCACACCAGAGATAGTAGAGATGAAGTTGCAATTAAAGGAAATACTTGAAAAGGGATACATCAGGCCAAGTGTATCACCTTGGGGTGCACTGATCTTGTTTGTGAAGAAGAAGGATGGTTCTCTTAGGCTATGCATTGATTATAGGAAGTTGAAAAAGGTTGGGATTAAGAACTAGTGTATGTTGCCAAGTATTGATGACTTAATTGATCAGTTTAAAGGAGCAACAATATTCTCAAAGATTAATCTGAGATCTGGATAATTTGGTACGCATCAAGTAAGAGGACATTTACAAGACAACTTTCTGGATGAAATATGGGCATTATGAGTTTATTGTATTTCCATTTGGTTTGACTAATGCTCCAACTACTTTCATGTGATTGATAAATAGTGTGTTGCATCCTTATCTAGACAAGTTTGTTGTTGTATTAATTGATGACATATTGGTATATTCTAAGAATGAAGAAGAGCATGCCGAACACTTAGCATCGGTATTGATATTATTGAGAGAGCATCAGTTAAATGCTAAGCTCAATAAGTGCATTTTATTTTAGATAGAGGTACATTACTTTTGAAATGTTGTTTCCAAGGAGGGTATAGCAGTGGATGCGGAAAAGATAAGGGCTATCATGGAATGGGAACTCCTAGAAATGTGGATGAGGTAAGATCATTAATGGGACTAGCAGGTTACTATAGGAGGTTCATCAGGAATTTCTCTCAGATTTCATATCCTATCACATCATTATAGAGGAAAAGTAGGAAGTTTGAATGTACAAAAGAATGTGTAGCATGTTTTGAACAATTGAAGTAGTTGTTGTTGAATGCTCCAGTGTTAAAGATTTCAGATCCAGATAAAGAGTTTGTAGTGTGCATGGATTTTTGCAAGAGGGGGTTTATTGGAGTCCTTATGCAAGAAGGATAGGTGGTATGCTATGAATCAAGGAAATTGAATGAGCATGAGAAGAATTATCTGACACATGATCTTGAGTTGGAAACGGTCATTCATGCATTGAAGATGTGGAGGCATTATCTTCTTGGTAGGAGGTTTTTATTTCTGAGTGATCACAGTGGGTTGAGGTACCTATTTTACCAATCGAATGATGATGCAAATAATATGGTAAGGTATCAAATATTCTTAGTGATTCTCAGATAAGTATGAGACCCCTATGCTCAGATATGTTGTTATCACCTATAGATTGCATATTCATGACTTGTTTGACGAAATTCCTGTCATGTCTAGTAGGGGTACAATCAAGTGTTTGTTCAAATATTTACATTTGTATCAATGTCTCAATGTTTTTTTTCATTCTCGAAGGTTTCATGGAGTTTTGGGAAGTCGCCCGAGTCCTATCCTAGAAAAGGAGCCATAGAATCCAGGGTTGAAAGCTCAGAACTAGCTGAAAAGGACCCCAATCGCTTGCATGCCTATCTTGTGAGAGCGATTGGAGGGCCCCAGTTGCACGCATGCCCATTTCATTGGAGCGACTGAGGCTCTAGAGCAGTGAAGTGACAAGTTGTCTTAGGGGTTAATCTCTTAGAAGGGTTGGTTGTCTGCTATAGCTTTCGTGACATGTGAAAAAGGTCAGATTGATTGTGTTTGGTTGGTTCCACTTCCTTAACTGTACATGGGGAGTTGAATCAGATTGTAGTAGTTTCTCGCCACATGTTTACCCTAATAGACTGGTTAAATTGAATAAATGTGGGAGGAGGGTGTTACAGAATCAAAATCCTTTTTGTATGGAGTTCATTAACATAACACTCATTCACTATCAATCCAAAGCCCCATGGCAAACAAAGGAACACATTTTTTTTTAAGAAACGGTTAAGGGTTTTGCATTAATAATACTAGATTATGAGCTAGAAGCCTTATAATATCTTTTTGTTATGAGATAATGTAAATATTCACCAGACCATACAAAATTAGTGCCATCTCTAGGATTTCATTTCTTCCCTATTCTAAATATATATTTTCTTTATGAATATACAAAAGATCTGAAGAATCAGAAGGTATTTAAATTACAACATATATCAACAAAATATTTTAACTAAAACCAATAAACACGTCCTTAGTTTCCCCAATCAACAACGTCCAAAACTATGCTTGTCATTCCTCTGTGAGTGAAGAGGCTTCTTCTTATCAGGAACCACACTAGGAGCAACACCTCCAAGAGAAAGTTGAGCACTTCCAACCATACAATTCCCTAGAGTTGTAACTCGAGTGCTGAGTGCAATAACTTCCTCATGGAATTCATTCAAAGAAATTTCTAGACTACTCAAAAGTTAGAGGAACTTAGCTTCTAATAATAATTGTGAAGACTAGCATTGTCTCTCATCCATGTCATCCTGTTGTTTCCTAGAAACTTTGGCAACACCTCAACCAAATCAAAAAATTTAAGAAACAAAGAACCAACATCAAGGCTTTCTGGAAGACAATGAGATTATTCCATTTAAGGAAAGGACCACTGAACCCGACTTGCAAAAGAACTAACAAGCTTAACCCACACCCCAAGAATAGCAAGGTAAGGCTTCCAAAGAATTTTCTAGAGTTCCACATAATCTATTATATAATTGAGACTAAAACACTACCATAAGCCATATAGAGGAAAATTTTCATATCCAACCCAAAATCCTCTGGAGGATGATGAATAGATTGATGATTGAAAGTGCAGGGTGATGAAATTAACTCCAACCCACTTCTCAGAGAAAGAAACTCCATATCCATATTGAATTCAAGTCGCTCCCACCAAATAAGAATTAAATTCTTATGCCTCATTTTGCAGATGAGAAGAAATAGTTCGAGACACATAATAAGGTGGAGGGGACACCTAGAGGAAAATTTTAAAGTCCGACGTCAGAAATTAATAAATAGCTAGATCCCACTACCACTTATCCTTTTATCAAGATCCATAGACCATTTAGAGTAGGAGGAAAATGTCTCATCTTCGCTTCCAACAAATTTCCGTATGTGTCAAAATTTGAATGAAAGTGAATACGCCTTGGGACTCTCGTCATGACTTTGGTATATAGATGATTTTAAATTTTTGTTGATCCAAATATAATATTCCTTGGCCCAAATAGAGCCTTTTTTTCCAAAATGTCTGCCACTGAATTCAAATGTCAGCAAACATGGAAAAAATTCCATATGCTTGGATTGAGAGGCAAGTAAGAGAATCCTTTGGAGAATAAGAGGGAAAACAAAGCTCGAATCCATCATAGCCTAGACCACCTAAAGCATTATAATCATTGAATCAATAAAGACTAGAATAGTGTTAAAATTTATTTCCAAAGAAGTTTCTAGACCCTTCCATAGAGCAAGGAACTCCATTTCATGGGAGTGACTGAGGCTCTAGAGCAGTGAAGTGTCAAGTTGTCTCAGGGGTTAATCACTTAGAAGGGTTTGGTTGTATCTTGTAGCTTTTGTGACATGTTAAACAGGTCAGATTGATTGTGTTGGGTTGGTTCCATTTCCTTAACTATATATGGGGAGTTGAATGAGATTGTAGTAGTCGCTCATCACATGTTTACCCCAACAGACTGGTTAACTTGAGTAAATGTGGGAGGAGGGTGTTATAGAATCAAAGAAATTTTTGTAAGGAGTTCCTTAACATAACACCCATTCACTATCAATCCAAAGCCTCATGGTAAACAAAGCAACATGATTTCTTTTTTTTTAAGAAACAGTTAAGGGTTTTGCATTAATAATACTAGATTATCAGCTAGAAGCCTTAAAACATCTTTTTTTCTCTGACAATGTAAATATTCACCAAACCATACAAAATTAGTGTCATCTCTAGGATTTCATTTCTTCCCTATTCTAAATACATATATTTTTTATGAATATACAGAAGATCCCAAGTATCAAAAGGTATTTACATTACAACATATATCAACAAAATATTTTAACTAAAACCAATAAACCCATCCTTAGTTTCCCCTATCAACATCGTCCAAAACTAGGCTTGTCATTCCTCTGTGAGTGAAGAGGCTTCTTCCTATCAGGAACCACACTAGGAGAAACACCTCCAAGAGAAAGTTGAGCATTGCTAACCATACAATTCCCTAGAGTTGTAACCCGAGTGCTAAGTGCAATAAATTCCTCATGGAATTCATTCAAAGAAATTTCCAGACTACTCAGAAGTTAGAGGAACTTATCTTCTAATAATAGATGTGAATACTAGAATTGTCTCTCATCCATGTCATTCTGTTGTTTCCTAGAAACTTCAGCAACACCTCAATGAGACCCAAAAATTTAAGAAACAAAGAACCAACATCAAGGCTTTCTGGAAGACAATGAGATTGTTCCATTTCAGGTAAGGACCACTTAACCTGACTTGCAAAAGAACTAACAAGCTTAACCCACACCCCAAGACCAACAAGGCAAGGCTTCCAAAGAATTTTCTAGAGTTCCACATAGTCTATTATATAATTGAGACTAAAACACTGCCATGAGCCATACTGAGGAAACTTTTCATATCCAACCCAAAATCCTCTCGAGGATGATGAATAGACTGATGATTGAAAGTTTAGGGTGATGAAATTAACTCCAACCTACTTCTCAGAGAAAGAAACTCCATAGCCATATTGAATTCCAGTCGCTTCGACAAAATAAGTATTAAATTCTTATGCTTCATTTTGCAGATGAGAGGAAATATTTCGAGACACATAATAAGGTGCATGGGACACCTAGAAGAAAATTTTGAAGACTAAAGTCAGAAATTAATAAATATCTAGATCCCTATACCGCTTATCCTTTTAACAAGAGTCATAGACCATTTAGAGTAGGATGAAGATGTCCCATCCCCACTTCGAGACAAATTTCCATAAGTATCAACATTTGAATGAAAGTGAATATGCCTTGGGACTCTTGTCATGACTATGGTATATAAATGATTTTGAAATTTCTTTAATCCAAATATAATCTTCCTTGGCCCAACACAGAGCCTTTATTTTGCAAAATGTTTGCCATTGAATTCAAATGTCTTCAAACATGGAAAAAATTCCATATGTTCGAATTGAGAGGTAAGTAAGAAAATCCTTTGGAGAATAAGAGGGCAAAAAAGCTCGACTCCATCATAGCAATGACCACCTAACAAATTATAATCATTGAATCAATGAAGACTAGAATAAAGTAAAAAGTAATTTCGATAGAGGTTTCTAGACCCTTCCATAGAGAAAGAAACTCCACTTGGTTGTTTGTCACATGACCAAGACCCCATGCAAATTGTGCCACAATTTTTTCGTTGGGGTTGAATAATGCCCCTCTCACTCTTGCCTCCACCATAAAGGAACATGATTGTTAAAATAACAAATATGACGCATTGTGTAGGATAGTTGAATTCCATAATGATTAGTTACGCTACACTAGAAGCATCAACATTCTCCACCATGGAAACAATTCAAATTTTACTCGAAAACCTTTCTATTATCTTTAAAAAAAATTAAACATAAAAGGTTAATTACATACCTTAACTGATATATTTCCTTTATTATGAGGTATATAATGTCATTTCCCATTCCTTTTAGCCTTAGAATTTGAGTTTTTGCTACGAGGTAACCCTTTCATACTTTGAGGTTGTTGGTGATATGAGATAGTGCAATTTCAAAATTGGTAGCATGATTAGTGAAGGAAACTTGTGAAGATGAGAAATCACGATTCGCTAAAGCCAAAGAAACTTAAAAAGTTCCATTTATTGCAATACTTTGTTATACATTATGTTGGAAAGAAATCTAATACATCCACTTCTACTTAGAGGGTTCTAAATCATTCTCCTTCTACATGGATTTATTGTCTTAATATACTCTTTACTTGAACATTATTTGTTATCTTCCATTAATTAATTGAGTTATGCACTTTTCTTTCATATTTTTAGTTCATGTTTTTATTATTCCTTGATTATGTTTTGGGCATATTATGCATATAAAAATTCATTAATGAGGTTAATATTGTGTCAATAACATACATTAGGGGAGGCTTTATGAGGGTTTTGAGTACAAATCATTATCACTAATAAAGTGAAGAGATGGATATATATGTTATCCATAGAGATCAATTTTAAGCCATAATTATATACTTCAAATGATACTATAAGAAAATGAAAACGAGATAATTGATTCAAAGGCATAACTGTAGCCTTGTCTTGAGAAGCATATTGTGTTATAAAATGGGCTATTATATTTGTTTCACCTTTCTATAATGTAAAAACAAATAGAATATGTGTCATAAAGAGAATTAAAAATAGGTCTTTCTGATTTTTTACTTAATTGTTGGTTATGGGATAGTGCTTTCAAATATAACAGAAGAGAGACATAACTAAAATGATAAAATTGAAAATCACATACATGAAAAACACAATTGGGTTTTGGAAAATGTGAGTGAAATACATTTATATTTTTCTTGGGAAAAATCAATTAAAATGTAAAAACCTCCCAACAGATTACGTATAAATCATGAAGGTGCAAGTTCAAAGGATATTTTTCTTGAATGAATATCACTAATTAGATGAAGATGTTAACTTTCAAAGAGAAACGTTACTCAAATGAAATATAACACTACTCATGGTGCACCAATTCTTGGAATTGAATATTGAAGAACTATTAAATTTCATATTTATACTTATTTCTCTTTATACTCAACATTTCTTTACACCTTTGGAGCAATAAATAGGTTAAAACATCGTGAAAATAAAGTAAATTTAGCTCTTAAAAATAATTAAACAAAATAACTTTTATAAAACATTAAAGTAGAAGCTCCTAAGTGAGTAATTATGAATGGTAACTCTATTAACTTTTCCATCTAACTATTTTCAAAATTTTATTTGGGGTATATATATATATATATATATATATATATAATATAATATATATATAAATATATATATATATATATATATATATATAAATATAATAATTATTATATATAGTTATTTATATAATCAACACCCATAGAAACCGAATCACTCTTATTCACACCATAGAAACCGAATAACGCAGGTAAAAAATACTACAGCAATATAAAAAATTATAAAATAATATCACTGACTTAAAAGATGGTTTAATGGATGGTAATTAGAAAATTGGTTTAATGAGTAATAATTAAAAGATTGGTTAAGGTGAATTTGAACACAACGGTCCAAAAAAGCAATAATAAAACCCATGAATGCCTTAGTTATTATACACTCGCCCGCGCACGTGAGGAATTAAGAATGTGAGGGATCGGTGGTTGTATACTTTGCCCCTAGTGAATGAAGAATGAGAGGGATCGGTGGAATGAGAGGAGGAAATTCACCAGAGAAGAGGAGGTGATCGAAGTTTTTACAGTCCAAAAATAGCAGCAAGGCGATTTGAGTGGATTATTCATGGAGGGGGTAATTTTCTGTTCCTTTAATTTGTTTTGTCTATTTCTCTGTTTATTGCACTGGTTAACCAGGGAAACCAAGTAACCTGAATTTTTTTTTCATGTTCAATCTACAGGTGGTTAAGCATGGGTGTTCTTTCTCTCTCAAGGTCTTTGATGTAAAGTTGTCTGTCTTATGGAGTGCTCCATAATGTTATGTGTAGTGTTGTATGCATCCATGTCCTGTCCTGTGTAGTGTTGTGGTATGTTTGTAATGTGGGTTGTGTAGTGTTGTGGTATGCTTGTTTTGTGTGTCTGTTAAGTGAGAGAGAAAGTCCAAGCTGAGGAGAGTATCCATGCAGGGGTGGTTGAAGGGCCAACTTGATCAATGCATTCAGAGTGAGTTGGTACCCATGGCAACATTTTCTTGAATTACTTTTAAATTCATTCTCCGCCATTTGTTTCTGTTTTTTTTTTGAGTTGGAATTTTATATACAGGAGGAGCTGGAGTGACGAGTTTGCAGCTCTTTTTTAACGGTCTGTTTCCAGAGTTTCAATAACAAATGAAAGATTCTTAAGAAGCAAGGTTAGTAGTAATTGCGAATGGCCTTGTTCTCCTGTGTTTCTTGGTGAAGTTTACAAATATCTCTATGATATATTTACACAACATGTCAATTGCAGAAGAGTTATGTCAATTGAGCTAGTTTTAGTCTATGTGTCGATCTGTGTTCACATAGAGGATGTTCACATGTGAGATATTCCATGTAAGGAGTAAGGTTTCCCATAAATATTTTCGAGTATTGACAACATTGGTTTCTCATTTCATGGTTGCGCTGCTTGTTAGAGCATTGGTCTCTCCAAACGCCCAATTGAGCTCCTCTTCTCATTTCATGGCTGCGCTGTTTGTTACAACATTGGTCTCTCCAAACCCCCAATTGAGCTCCAAGCATCCAATTGAGCTCCTCCTTTTCTCATTTCATTTCTACGTTGTTTGTTACAACATTGGTCTCTCCAGACCCCGAATTAAGCTCCAATTAAGCTCCAAACGCCCAATTGAACTCCTCCTTGAACTCCTCCTTTTCACATTTCATGCATGCGCATCCATTTTCTTTAGATGTGTTGAACACATTACGTTCTATTACTATGCTAGATCTCACCTATAATACAATCAAGGGAGAAATTCCTTCATGGTTGTAGAATCTTTCAGAGCTTTGAGACGTTGCTCCTATCATACAATCAGTTGGAGGGGCCAATACCATCTCAACTGTATAACTCGTCGACTTCTCTGAAGCAAGTGGAGTTACGAGCAAATCAGTTCCATGACAGCCTTCCCCATCCACCATGATTCATATCCATAAGAGTTGCATAATCCGATGAAGTCGAAGTTCCTTAAAGAGTGCTAACACCAGTCATAAGAACAACTAATTTAGGTAGCACAATCGGTAGTTTCTCAAGTAGCGTGGGTAGATTAAGTAGGAAATTGAGAAGGTGGTTAGTCAGTTGAGAGGCACCGTCAAAATCCTTACACAGCAAAACCCTACAGAGCCAGATCAACACATTCGTGAGAAAGACCCAGCCCTTTCTGTTGATTGTGCAATTCAGAAGCGAGAGCTCGAATAAACCCCAGAAATGCTCGCCGTAAGGCTGCATAGCCTACATAGCCTACTTACAGATCCAATTCTAGACCCGTACGGCGTAGCTACATAGCCTACTTGTAGATCCAATTGTAGACCCATAGCTACATAGCCTACTTGCAGATCCAATTCTAGACCCATAGCTACATAGCCTACTTGCAGATTTCTGTTTAATAGAAAAATTCAATGAATCTTTTTGCTTTGTTAAGAAAGCACGGTGAAATTACTTTTGATGGCGTTTTCTTACTCCGTTTTGAATATCACAAAAAACGAATTATGTGGATGGTTGTGATTGTTTGGGAATGCGTGCTGGAGTTTGAGGCATTTTCAATATCGTTATGGCATTTTCTTGAAATATTACTATTTCATCCATAGATACCTGTAATTCTTGAAATTACGGACGGTCACTGATTGTGTGAATAATAACCTGTAATACATTTGCTCTGTGAGCAAGATATTCTGTGTACATATGTTGTGTATCTAGAAGGCCGAACGCACACACACCATAGCTGTTTTCAAAAACTACATTTATTCGGTGAAGATATTTCTATTATGATTTCTCCTACGTACTAGAAGGCCGAACGCACACACACCATAGCTGTTTTCAAAAACTACATTTATTCCTATTTCTATTATGATTTCTCCTACGTACTGTCCTCACTGCCTTGGTGATACTATTGATATTATGAT
Organism: Pinus taeda; assembly: GCA_000404065.3. Taxonomy (NCBI): domain Eukaryota; kingdom Viridiplantae; phylum Streptophyta; class Pinopsida; order Pinales; family Pinaceae; genus Pinus; species Pinus taeda. Next base: position 11,122 of record APFE031580861.1, read on the forward strand.
TTCTCTTACCTACTGTCCTCACTGCCTTGGTGATACTATTTATATTATGATTTCTATAATCGATGGGGGAGAGCACTACCTTGGTCATCCTTGCTCTATGCCATTTCTGTTTGTGAAGATTTGTCCATTTCTATAATATCTACTACCCACCTAGTGGTCATCCCTGCTATATGGAATTTCATTTCAGTCAGGATTTTTCGTATTCGAATTATTTAGTTCTTCGTTCAGGCGAGGACCGTTTGAATTTAATACCCTGACCTTGATGGGTATATTTAGTCTTTTAGATGCAGGATTTAGTCTATTATATATTAGAGAGACAGGCCCCTGTAATATACCTGTAGCTTTGGGTTAGCATTTGAAGGGGAATGAGTCTGTAGCTTTGGGTTAGCATTTGAAGGGGAATGAGTGGTCGTCATTAAGGAGGATTGTAGATGGTTGGTGCTTAATATTTATTTTGACTGCTTATATCATGTACCAGATTATCGTTCATATTCATGTGCATGTAAGTGGAACGTTCCTCTGTTTTCCTTTGACTTCACTGTAAACGGTTCAACATTCCTCTGTTTTCCCTTGACTTCACTGTAGATGGTTCAACATTCCTCTGTTTTCCCTTTACTTCAACATTCCTCTGTTTTCCCTTGACTTCATTGTAGATGGTTCAACATTCCTCTGTTTTCCCTTGACTTCACTGTAGATGGTTCAACATTCCTCTGTTTTCCCTTTACTTCAACATTCCTCTGTTTTCCCTTGACTTCATTGTAGATGGTTCAACATTCCTCTGTTTTCCCTTGACTTCACTGTAGATGGTTCAACATTCATATGCACATGAGAGTGACTCCTTTATTATTGAGGAACAAGAAGGCTTCGCTGATTACATTGA
>APFE031580862.1:3885-23087 GCA_000404065.3 Pinus taeda
CAGCTTACCAAGTGTAAGCGGGATGGAAACAAACAGTTTGGGTATGGGTCGATCATTGTGACCTTCTTTCTAGAGCGGCTGCCGATTTTCCAGGTACCTGGAGGGATAGTAGCAGATCCAGTGCTGAGGGAACCGAGATTGCATCGATGGGCAGAACTTATGCCCAGAGGAGGAGGGGGCCAACAGATGTCCTGGAAGCCCGAGTTCTTTATCTGGCTCCGACACCAGATGATAGTCATAGAGGATTGGCCCTATGCGGGCACGGATTTCACCGGAGATCCCGATCTCCCTCTACCTGAGGGAGAGGATTGGGATGAGGAGCTGGGTAAGAACTCTTTGTTTTTGATGTTTTTATGTATTTAAAAAAAAAAATTGTTAATACATGTCTATTTCTAATAGCGTCTATATATGTATACAGATGTTGGCGCAGAGCGACCAGCTGACTTGCCCCATAATATGCGCAGAGAACAACCCGCAGTAGATCCTCAGATAGAGGGCGAGGATGATCTTGTACAGAACCTCGAGGCACTCACTCGAGGTATCCCAGACTACGGCAGATTGGCAGATGTACCCAGAGCTTACCAGAGGCACACAGTGGGAGTGTCTACTCGTGTCCATCGTCTGTTGAGACGTTTGGTGCGAGCAGTGACATGCTATCATGAGCATAACCGTGCTTAGACGCCTAGGTTTCATTTTTTGCATATTTTTGAGGAGTACACTGTCAGCGACTGTATAGACTCTGGACATGTATTATTTTTTGTAACGCGCAGGGCGCGAACACTTTGACACATGTATATATATATACATATCGATTTTTTGGATGGATCTTTTACATGTGATGATGTTTTAATATGCTATGCAAATGTCTAATACAAATGTGATCTAATGTATTAGTTGCATAACATACGATCCATGTATTTTATATTTTTATATGCTTACGTTTATTCCTAGATGGATATTTTCTTCACGTGACTATGTGTTTTATATGCTATGCGACTGTTCGACACACATGTAATCTAATGTATCTACTGCATAACAAACGACCCATTGGAATGTATTTACATGCATATATTTTATTTTTAAGAAAGCTTGAAAACACACATGAGAATCACGTATGCAAACTATGCTTTATGGGAAATTTTATTTTTATACAAGCTTAAAAACACATGGTACATATGCAAACTATGCTTGATTGGGAAATGAAACGGGCATGCCCCCCTAGCATCATGTATCAATCCGAGGTATTTTCCGTAATGGAACAACAGTTGTGCTTGTAGTCGTTATTGTGGTTGTAACCGCTCCCTTAGCAGACTTCGTCTTCTTAGTCTTCTTCTTCTTCTTCTTAGCCACCTGGGTACTCGAAACAAGACTTTCACCAGGCGAAGTAGAAGAAGGAGACGCTGAAGTAGGTGTCGAAGGGGAGGGGTCCACCTTAGGTTCAACATGATGTTGTGCAGGTGGAGGGACTGATGGAGTATCAACCGACACAGTAGGGACCACAGAGTTTGAAAATAACCAAACAAGCAACCCGACAGTTAGCCCCGGAAGGGATAATGTTGCCATGTAAAGAGCACCAGCATTTCCAGGAGAAGGGAAATGACCAGGATTCCCGTCAGGTGGGGAACCTGGGTTGGTGAACCCTGAAAAAGTTGCCATAACAAAACGAAATCCTACTCAAGCTAGCGCACACAAGATCTAACCAGGTAATGTGATCGTGGCTAGATAAATTTTAAGACACTTGACTTGACCTTTTCATTTTTAAAGAGTCGAGAAAAGGAAGAAAAGATGACTCTAGTCTCCTTCGATTGTTTAATGAGCACGAAGTGACACGCTGCTCACTTACACCTTTTCTTTTAGAGAGTCTGAAAAGGATCAAAAGCTGACTACTCTGGAAATCTAGGTAAAAGGGTTTGCCAAACAATCCGTAAAACTACTATATACACCTTAGTGATCAGAAGAACACCAAGGACTTTACATGCGGCAGTCAATCTTCCCGAATGCTGTGTTCAGTGCATTACGGTTTGTAGGGCGGCAGACTCGGCTTCCTATGGATCAAAGGTTGCAAGCCTATAGGGGTCTCCCAATATATACTCGACGGTACGTGGGAGCACAATCCGTACTGGCACCTACCGTTTCACCGTGGAGGAATCACCCACCACTCAACGATAAATTACCAGGTTTAACGACGCCGGAACACGTCTCTAACCTAGACCTCTAGAATGTGAGCGTTAAGTTTCAATGCGTTGTTAGGTTCATTGAATTCATTTTATGGTTTATCTTTGATTAAGTCTCAGTTTCCGGTCTTACTGTATGTGGTCTCTTGAAATGTCCTAAATGCAACTATATGCGAAAATTGAATCGTTTCGTTGAATGAATTCTAGCTACAGAAGAGTTGAGAGTTTCATACAAACAAAATGATCACAAAAATCCTAATGCAGCTAATAACAAGAAAGGAAACTCTTTTTCTTTTTCTTTTTTAAAAGCAAAAATTAACACAAAATGCTAATTAATGAAAAGCAAAAATCTTTTTTTCTTTTCTTTGACAATAGTATGATGCACTTAACGGATTCCAAGAGATATGCACAAAATAGATAATTCACTCAAAGGAATCTAAAACCACATCTGAAACATGAAAAATGACCCACCAAAGCAAAGAAAACACCAAGATCTTCAAAGAACTATGTAATCTAAGTCCCAATGAAGTCAAGCAAGAAATAAACAAGCTAAAAGTGAGGTACTTGCAGCATATAATGCAAAACTTGTACAACTACCAGAAGAATGTTGAAATCAACTAATAAATCGACTGGATCAGCAAACCATAAATCCGACAGAAGGCTCGATAAACAAAGCCACAAGGGCTAAGATGTAAAATCGATGGAAAAAGGCGAACAACTGAAGGATGGAAAGAACAACCAGTCAGATAACAGTCCAACAAACCTCCAGGAGGTGTAAAAGAAGCAAAAAGACACAGATCCAAGCTTAAAAGACTGACAAACAAGCTAATTTAGAAAATTAACCAGTCTGGCGCGACTGTCAGGCTGCAACTCGTGCTAAACAGAGATTGGCGCGAGTTGTCTGAGAGCAACAAGCGCCAATCAGCGCGACTGTCAAAAGAAAACTCGCGCTAATGAAGTTTTCCAGGTAAAAAGACAAAACAGATAGTTCCAGGCTTGGTTTCTAGTGTCTAAAAAGGGCAGCAAGCAAAAGACAGCAAGAACCTTAACCCAGAAAGCTATTCAGACCAATAAACAAGAGAAAAATTGACATGCAAGGCAAGATTGAAATTGTTCAGTTTGTAAACTGAACCAGAGATCGACTGAAGTGGCGTTGATCTACTTCACTTCTGCATAGCAGGAGTGTTTCGAAGGCTACCTGGCCGCTCTTCAGACTCCGTCTACAATTTACAAATCAAACAATACAAAAACAAACAACAATCTTCTCCCCAGTGGAGTCACCAAATTGTTGAACTGGTAAATCCCCTCTGCGGACAGAGGCGATCCCACTAGCCCAACACGGGTCTAGCAACAATCACACCACGCTACATGCAGGTTCCTAATTGCATAAGTCAGAGATCGATCATGATAATCTACCTGGAATCCAACGCTAGTAGTTGTAGAAGAAACACCGCTCCCGCTCCTTAGCTTTGGCTGGTCACAATCCTCACGCTCCGCGTAAATGGACACCTGCACAAGCAAATAACGATACAAACACAAGCGTAAAATCCAGTATATGGAATTATATATCGGTCAGAAAAGATACAACTCAAATACCATTGAAAGGCACATGAGTGGAACCATAATGATAGTCATTCATTAATCAGTAAAAACAGAGAAAGATTACAACCAAAGGGTTCTGACGTTGAACCTCCTCTGACTGGGGTAGCAGCTAAATACGCCTTGCAAATTGATCTCTTCTCTCTCAATATTTTGGCAGCATAACCCCTCTATAATTCTCAATTCTCACTATCACTCCAACATAATCTTGGCACTCACAATAGCTCTAGCAAAACTAGTTGGTTTAATGCAGGGTGACAGTCATTTATAAATGGAGGAGGAGGAAGTATGCATTGTATCCGAACACCTACTGAAGATTTAGCATTGTCCTAGAATAGCCATTGAACTTGGTTGTCATGGATAAAAAGGTGACACTCGACCACTTCCATGAGATTTTTCCCTCAGAGAACTGACTGAACAAAGAGGAAACACACTTCAGTGCGCGCTGGCTAAAAATCATAACCAAATTTAGGTGGCGCAGGCTTTGCTCTATGACAGAGCGTCCATGGGCGCGCCCTCTTTGGAGGAACTAAGCCATTGGCGCGGGTAAGACACTGTGGACCCGCGCTAATGGAAAAAGGGCACTTTTTAGGGCTAATCTGCAAAAGGTGTCTTCAGGGACTTTGAAGTTCATATTTAGGAGAATCCAATGCAAGTGTTTTTAAGTTGTGTCACTGGACACAGGTCCATAAATGTGTCCTCCAATGTGCGAAAGCAAGGGTAATAGGGACGGTGGCCAACGGTGACGAATTACTGCGTAACAGCAGGCAGTACCTTCGTCCATTGGGCTATGGAGTCAATAACTTCGACAAACCAAAACCAATATCTTGACAACAAAACATCAAAATTCAAGACTCAAGACTCATAATTGAAATGAGTAATACTAACTCAAACTGAAACAAGATACTCAAAAGCTGAAACTAGACATTCAGCAGCTCAAAGTAGACACTCAAAACTAACAAAAACAAAATATGACTCAAGACTTACTTAACTGAAACAAGTACTTACAAAGATTTTTAATTGCAGCAGACCATCAAGATTTGAGAGCTTCAGATCATGATGAGAACCACCTGCCTACTGGTGAAATATGTACGATCATGTGTATTGAGCCTTCCAATGTAACCAATTGAGCAGATGGCTACATATTGAAATTCTGCTCTCATTTTCCCCGAGCAAGCAGAACGATCTACATGTAGGCAACTCACAATAACAACTAAAACCAAGGCTTATGATAATGAGCCGGGCAACATTTATCTTTTCTAATGCTTGCAAAAGAATGCCGAAGGGATCTTGAAAATCCTGAAGCACTAGCTTGTCTTGAGATCTAGCAGCAAAAACACAAGTACTCCCTTCATTATGATCTGAAAGAACAATTGATTTTCGAGTGATAGGAAGGCACAGAGATGTATAAGCTTTTGCCATCTGAGTGTTACCTGTAAATTCCTCGACCATGAGAAATTCTGGCATATTGTCTCTCTCAAGCTCATATTCCTCAACTTCATGGTCTAGGTCATTCTTAAACAGAAAACAATCTTCAAGATTATCAAACATGATAGCCTTATCATTTTCATGAAAGAAAATATTATCTGTTCGCTGATCTATAAATCTAATTTCAATACTATCATCATTTTCAAAAGAAGAAGAAGTTTCACCAGCACCTTCTCGACCATGTGCACACTGCAGACCTGTATTAGCTTGGGCTGGAACCTGACCTTTCAGGAGTTGATCTATCTCATCTTCAGACAGAGGAGATAATACATTTTGTTTTCTTTTGCTCAAGCAATTATTGTCTTCTTGAAATAACATGAAAAACATGAAAAACCTTAATGGCATTCCTTAATTCCTTGATCTTCTGAAATTTGAAAACATTGTTGATCATCTTCATATGACATGGCAATCAAATTATCATTTACCACTAAGTTATCGAAAGAAGATTTTTCACTTACTGGAACAAAGATCTCATCTTGTTTTTCATGAAATGACTAGATTACCTCCTCATGAAGGCTTGGGTCAATAACTTTGTCTTCTTCATTCCAGATGATCTCAACAGTGGAGTTCTCCTTCATGGGATTCAGGACAAGGTTGTCTTCATCATCATGATCTGATTCTAGATCTGAAATAGTTGACTTGACTTTATCACATTCTGAAATTGAAACTTGACTTCCCTGCATATTGTCTTCTTCTATGGACAGATCTGAAATAAAACCTTCTCTTTCATCATTTTCCACTGTGCTAAGATCTTGATCCTATTGCAAAGTTTCCTGAGCGTCTTGATAAGTATCCTCTAAGCTCTCTTTATGCTGCTGAAATCGATTTTCATACACGGTCTCCATGATCTCATCATTCATGAAGTCATCATCTTCATAAACCTTTTCAAGATTTTCAATAAAACTATGAACATGGCTACAACAGTTCTGAAGGATAAGATTCTTTATACCTTTCAAAGAACATGGCATGAAAATCCTTTAAACAGTAAATACAAGCAGGCGGCAAACTTTCATACCAAGATTGGGCTTCACCTTCCAGAGTGGCCATGAATATCTTCATCAAGCAATCTTCAGGAAAATCAACCTTCAACTTGGGAATATGTATGTGAAATCTAACCAGATGTAAAGCAGCATCCTTCCTATCATCATCTTTGAACATAGGCAAATTCCTTTTCCAGTCTACCTTAGGAATTTTATTTGGAAAACCTAGAATGTGATCTCCGCTCATGGGAGCATACCTTCGATCCAGCAAAACCATTTTGATAACAATAAATTGACCAAGAAATTATTCAAGCTACTAGTTCTTGAAGAGTAGAGTCGCCATAACAATTATGAACCTTGGGATTCTTCGACACTAGAGTTGCCAAGTGAATTATTTCAGCCTTCATATGTGTCTAACTGCTATCCACCATCAACAATCAGATCTAACTTGATTCATGTACTGGGTTGATCGTTTAGATCAGATGTTCAGTTTATAAACTAGCCCGGAGATTCACTGAAGTAGCTTTTATCTACTTGCGCTAATCCAAAGCAAAAGTGTTTCAAAGGCTACCTGGCTAATCTTCAAGCTATGTCTGTAGTTTATAAAACAAAGAATACTAACACACAAACAATTTCTTCCATAGTGGAGTCACCACTATGTTAGTGCCTAGATTTACCTCAAGCTAAAAAGGTAAGATTCTAGGTCCACATCAAACCACACTCAGCCTGGTAGCTAGCCCTACCAGGTTAGGAGAGGGCTCTCTCCGGGTCAATCTCAACAGGTTATGATCACTAAAGGCTTGAGATGACTGATTTGGTTACTGATCTTAGGCTAGGTATAGGTACAAAGGATTTTGATTGGATAAAATGATGTTTTGTGGGCTCTAAGGAAAAGTAGATTTTGGGTGCAAGGAATGAGGTTCAGTCTTGCAGGGGTCTCAATGGGGCAAGGTAGGCAACTGTATTTAGCACTCTAAATCAAGTGATATGGATGGATCAGATAGAGGAGGAGTTGAAGAGGGCAAGAGAAGGCATGGATCCTCTCCAAACAGTGGAAAACATCAAAAACTAAAGCAAACTTCAAGTAGAGCACTGCAATTTCAATGTATTCTACTTACACTCTTGTTTGATTTAGCTGAGAAGAAGTAAAAGAGAAAATGACATACATAACACATGAATAAATTCACAGAGACATAAGAAAGCACTGTACCAAAACAAATGCCACAGGGATCCCAAAGAGTACTGCAAACCCTGGTCTCAATTCCTTAGCCAAAATACTGATATGAGTGTACAATGAAGCTCCTTAATTTCTCAAGAGTCCAACCATGCTAATGACTAAAAAAATACATAATATAGACAAAGCATAGCTCATCCTTGCCTCTAGGGGTCGAGCTCACATGTTTAGGAGCTGATTCAACTAATTCTAAACTAGGAACTAGAAATCAGGCAATGAAACAGCATGCTTCTAGAAACAAGGGAACTGATTCATTCAGTTTCAAATAACTTTTTAACTGATGAATCTACCTAAACAAGTGAAAATTTGACATATTTACGTCATGATCCATCAATTTACATGAAATTACATCACAATTTGACATTAAGAAAGTGAAAAAGTCAATCTGGCCAAAACTGGGCAAAAAACAGAGCAAAACTTGGTCAAACTAGCAATTTTTCCTCTATGCGTCGCGCCTGATTCTCTATGCGTAACACCTGTTTGGACCCACTTTTGGAGGCCTTCCCGATGTCCAAATCAGTGCCAAGTGTTCTTGTTGGAAAGGTCTGCCTGTCTACTTTCCAGCCCAAGTGGAATGTTTCAATTTGGCCTCCATTTGCCCCTACAAAACTTAGTTCTCCCAACACTGCTTCCTGTGTGTCAAAATAGGAGCAGAAAGGTCATTTTTTGAGTGTTTTTGACCTTTTTGAGGGCTCAAAAGCTGCTCAAATTTCTTGGACATAATTAGGAAAACATAATTTTCCATGCCAAATCCAAAAATGTTGAGTTTTTGTGATTTGGAGCCTCCTAGAAAAAGCAAGCGCCACATGGCGCAACCCATAGAGCAGAAATTTTTGTGTTTTAGCCCAAAAATCTCAAAAATGCAAAAAGTGCTCCAAATGTTTTGAAATTTGAGCTGAGTCTTCTCCATCAAGCATTGTGTTGGGCCAAGGAAGCCTCAGCCAAAATCGAAGTCGATCATGCTCCTTTTGCCTCTTTGAAACCTTCTTCAATTTTGTCTTTAAACTCCTTATTTGCACCTTGCAAACCTTGTTCCTTGCCATGTAGTGAAAAGCCATGTGTCTCAGCAAGTTTTTCTCCTTGTTGGCCTTCTCCAACAATCTCTCTAGGTGGATATTGACTCTCTCGAGCCAAGACTCTTGATCGGCATTGATCTCTTGCTCTAGTTAAGTAAGCTCCACCCTCCTTCTTTGGGCAGCTTAGCAGTTCCCCCTAATGTTTTATAACTCCATGATTGTGTGCTGATATTCAAGCTGCTTATTCCCCTCCTCCAAGTATTTTATGATCCACTTAGCCCTCTCCAAGTTGAGGGACAAGGCCTTGATGTTTGTCTACTGCTCTTGGATGATCTCTTTGAGATGTGTGCTTTGCGGGCCCATGTCTGTATCATCATCCTCAATAAGAATAAAATCTCGCTCACCTGAAGGCCCCTCATCCTGCATTGGCCTCTCACCTTTGTCCTGAACCTGTGGTGCTGATGTCGGAAGCGAGGCCCCTTCCACACCAGGTGGAGATAACGCTCGCTTTGCTGCTGCGAAGAATTGCCCGGTGCCCTTCTGATAAGTAATAAACACCGGCATACTGGCGACCTGTGTCTCATGACCCTCATGCTTATACGAAGGTCCACCTATCTCATGCAAAGCCTCTGATGGTCCCCGAGGAGCTGTGAAAAACTCACAGGAGATGAAGTCCTCCCAAGTGATACCCTATAAGCCAAGATGATGGATGACCATAATCTTGATGAGAGCGAAATGGTAAACACTATTGAACTACTGCTGAGGAGTTTTGTGTTGCACTAGAGTAGTCATCCTTTTGATATTTCGGCACATCAAGTAAGGGATGTTCATCATCCGTACCCTGGTAAAATGCATCAGCAGCCTGATACGATAAGCATATAAACAAGAGAACCGACCCTCACAGCTGAAATACTTCATGATCAATTTCACTAAAGGAGCATATTCATCTTTGAGGTACCGAAAAGGAAACACTCTCTTGAGTTGTCTCAAAAAGCCAGGCTTGATGTACGGTTCATAATGTTACCGGTCGATTTGTTGCCTCTTGTTCCATTGTTTTCCAATGTTGGGAATGTTGGTTGCTAGTGAAATCGATTCTGGTGTTAATGTGAAAGTGACACCAGCTAGAGTAGCTTGGTCGTCTTTTAAGTGCAACACAAATAAGCGGGCCAACTCATGGTGAAACTGAATGCTAGCGACCTTCTCACAAAACTCGTAGCAGCACTGGTGCTGAAAACAAAACATGGCAAGAGGGCAGGCTTGTAATTTAGCAAGGGTGGTTGGTTCTTCTCTTATATGTTTGCCACCTCTATGAGGCCTCCTGGGTGCATTTCCCTCTGTTGGTGAGTTACTATGGGTCTCCTCCTCATACGCATATGAAGAATCAGATGCCATTACTGCTAGTGAACAAACTGTCTTGGAGCTGCCTTAAGGAGAAATAAGTGAGTTGTGATATGTTTGACTCTTGCCACCAAGGGAAAACAGTGATATAGGGGACTGTAGGAGGGAGAAAATAGTGAGGGATTTGAGGGATTGTTGGGATAGGGTTTAGTTAGGGAGATAAGGAATTAGGGAATGATTTAAGATTTTTTTTTTGTATATGGACTAGGGTTTGGGTTTGGGACTTTGTGAAATAGGAATCGGGGGTATGGGATTAATGAATTTAGGGGGAATGATTTTGGGGAATAGAGAAAACAAGGGAAATATGGAATAAGGAAGTGATGAGGTGAGGGGATATTTGGATGCAAACAGTCAATATAAAACTCTAGCAGCAATATCCTTTGCAAATTTTGAAGAGATAGGGTTTGCTTTCCTTTGAACACTCACCATGCAACAAGCACCATCAAACAACCATGAAATTTGGATGAAGAGCAAAAAGAAAGGGTCAACCTACTTGGACAAGTGACATTCCACGTGCTTTTAGTGATTTTTGAGCAAGTTTGGCAGTTTTCGAGCTTTCTCGCTGTGTGTGTCGTGCATCCAACCCAATGCGTCACGCCCAGTATATGCGTCGTGCCTGTGTAAAATAGAACTGAAGTTTGAGGCCTAGTGCGCCGCACCAAATGTATGCGTCACGCCGGTTACTTAGAGCGATTTTCACCCAATTTCTCACTTGCTCACCAAAATCACTTTGCTTGGATCAAGAGTGCAAATGAACTATGAAATTTGGAGTAACTTATAAACAAAGAGCTTTTTAATTTTTGGCTCATCAAACCCACTTTCATAATGTTTGGAATTTAACTTTATTTTGAAACTCTGTTTTTTGGTCTTTTTCACTGCATTTGGGCTTTGTGATGAACTGAATGATCTATGCTTTGTTTGTTTTGCAGGTGATTGGAGCTACTGGGGCTAAGGAAAGAAACCAGGGTTGTAGGTGAAGCATTTACATATGGGGGACATCAAATTACATAAATTTATACAATTAAAGAAAAAATACTCTGTTTTTCCTCAAAACAGAGTTTTGAGGAAAGACACATTGATGATAAATTTATTGATGCTGGAACCTCCTCATGTGCCTACTTGGGGTTATTGGGTGCTTTGAAACATTTTTTGACGAAACCCTAATGAAACCCTAGACCTAAAAGACAATGAAACCGTAAATGGATCTTTGCAATCTTAAAGATAAAAAAGTGACTGTATATGCTTTTTAATGATCAAACATGAACCAGTAGGTAAATGAAAATGAAGGAAACTGTAGGAAAGCCACTACCGTCAGATGATCCATGCGCCTAATGGAATGCAGCTAACTGGGCGGGACACCTGATATGAAATGCAACAAGAGAATTTGATCTCTGACGAAGGGATGAAGATACCGACACTAACAGCTTCCAGAGGCCATCCACCTCAATGCATCAAATAATGATTCCACCGCCTGATCGGACATCACCAAAACCATCATTAGATTGGTCTCCATCCAAGCCTTCCAGGGCTTCCAGAACGTTTGTTCCAACCAAGGCTTCAAGGACTAGTAACTCAACCCATAGCTTATATAGGGCTTCTAGAGCATTTTTCCAACTAAGGCTTCCAAGACTAGTAACTCAACCCACCAAGGGTTTCTAGAGTGTTTTTCCAATGAAGGCTTCTAGTACTAGTAACTCAACCCAAGTTGTTATAGGGATTCCAGAGAGTTTGTCCAATCATGTCTTCTAGGAACAAATAACTCAACCCAAGCTAAGGAAAAATGAGAACCAACCAAAACAAAACAATGAAAATAAACCCACAATCACCATGGCTATCCAAGAAATGGCGAGGCTAAGCAATCCACTATCAATCCCAGCCATCCTCCATGCCAATGACAGATCACAACCAAAACTCCACATGGATATGCCATGCATGCCAAAACTAGTGAAGGAAACATACATGCAACGCGGTACGTGCAAGCAAATATGATGTAGTTGTTGATCCTGGTGCCCTCTTGCACGTTCCTGCTCTTCATTTGCCCTCTTGCTCCAAAAATCCAAGTATGCCACACCCACCAAGAGTGCTCCAAGAAAACTCTAAGTATCCAAGAGTATGAGAGAGAGAAAGAGAGAATAATGAGAGAGCTCTAAAACTTAACTGATCAAGTCTTGCCCACTGATCCTCATAAGCCTTTTTATTAATGAGGCCTCTATTTTCTTTAGTTTCCATTATTTTCCTTCATTTTCCTCCTCACATGCAACTTGTGACCTTTCACCTTCCTTTTTCTCCTAATTTTCATTATTTTCATAAATAAATGACAACTAATGCCTCATGCCTTTCCAAAACCTTAGCCATTTCCTTTTCCAATTCCCTTAGCCATAATAAACCGAATCAACGCCTACTAGGTTGTTTCTCCCATCATTTAGCTTGGAATACATGTCCCATCGACCATGGCCTTATATATATATATATATATAGCTATATCTATACATGGAATTTTCACCAAGGCTGCTACAAGAAGCCCTAGTTTGATTTTGTTTGGATTATTCAATGAGATCCCACATTCATGGTTGGAATATGGCACAGGGATGATTGGTTGAAAGAGAGATTTGGTTCAGCCTAATCTTTGGTCGGGTGGTAAGTTGAAGTCCCTAACTTGGTTGGATTTTTCATATGATTAATAAGAGCTCTTTCCTCTTGTATTTTCATGATTAATTGTACTTGTTATTATGTGGCTTAGATGGTTGTTCTATCATGGTGTATATGTCCATTTGTTGGTTATATGATGTTTATTGGCTATGTCTCTTGACGTGTTTGATTTTTTTTATGAATGCTTCATGAAAGCATGAGACAATAGATGTTATTGCAGCTATTGTGGGAGGGAATTAGACCTTCTTGACAATTCTCATATAAGTACCAGAACCCTATGTTTAAATATGCATTCATGACCTGTAGATTACATGTTCACCACGTGTTTGAAAAAATGATTGTCATGGTTAGGTCTGGTTAGGTCAATTCCTTGATCAAATTTATATGGATAGCTTTGTCCTGATGTCATTAATGATTTTGGAAAGTCTCACAGAGTTTTGGGAAGTGGTCTAGAGGTTGACCTAGAAATTAGGCTCAGAATTTGGGACTGCATGCTCTTAATTGAACATTTTAGGTTGCAACCTTTGGGAAGCAGGTTTGTGGGAGCGGTTGGAGGATTCCAAGTATATGGATTCCTTGTTGTGGGAGTGGTTGAGGGCTCAAATAAGGAAAAAAGGGTGTCCAACATAGGTTTTGGCCACCTGGGTGATCACTTAGCCTTTAAGCGATCTGTAGCCCCTATAGGATGTGTTGAGTTGCCAGTTTGTCTTCTGAAGTTGGCCCCACTTCCTTAATGGAACCTAGGAAGTTGGGTCATATCATAATAGCTCCTCCTCTCATGTTTACCCTAGCAAGCCAGTGAAAGTAGGTAGATATGGGAGGGGTGGTTACAGAATGGTATCAAAGCTCTCAAGTTCAACACTTGGAATGGATGGCCAGAATGTGTTATCATGCATGCATGTCACTTTCTATTTGTTTGTCATGCACATATTTTTATGGTTATGATTTTAGTGCATGAGGTCATGGTATGGAGTTGGTGTTGTCATGCATTATGTCAGAATATTGATATGATTCTGTATATATACATGTATTGTGCTAATCTGGGTTGATTTTGTAGATGAGATATCCTCCACCGAACTTCACTAAGGTATGTTGATTATGTTTGTATTTATTTTATCTAACATGGTATGATTGCAAGAATTAGAGGATCAAAGATGACAAGAAAAATGATGGACTACAGTTCATGTGATTCTCCCTACAGATCAGATTAACAACATGCTGTTGAGTACTCCCCTAACATAGCAAATACATTGAGAATTTTGAAAGCAGAGATCATAAGTTGCAAAGAAAATAATGATAGGATCATTGAGTCATAGAAAAGACTTTCTAGGGCATAGGATAAATAAGCAAAGGTTAATGAAGTCATCCTTCAGATTCTATCAAATTTGAAGAGACAAAGACCGCTTAGGATCAGTCATGGATAGGAGGAAACGACCAATGGGGAATATGACAATAGGTCTCAATTAGGATATATCTTTGACAAGGATGATATAGTTAGAGATGGTAGGTTATTGGATACACCTCACAGGAGGGGTAATGACTGTGGATTATCTTCTATTTCTGGTTTAGAGAGACAACATCACCGTCACCATGTGTATAGGAGGAGTGAGAAGTAGTACTTTCCATATGAGTTCAAGAAAGCAAAGCCTCCTAAATTTGATGGAGAAATGAAGAAGTCACAGGATGCAGAATCTTGGTTACTTTGGATGAATAAGTTTTTCAAATTGCATGATTACTAGGAGAATATGAAATCCAGGATAGTTGCCTTCAGTCTTAAAGGTAAAGTAGACATTTTGTGAGAAGATGTGAAGAATGTTAAAAGAATTCAGGAAGAGGAGTTAAATTGGAGTGAGTTCGAGAGACCTTTCAGGAAGAAGTGTCTATCTGAGAGATACTATGATGATAGGTCAAAGGAAATCTATGAGTTGAAGATGGGATCTATGACCGATGAGGAGTATAATAGAAGATTCTTGAAATTGTTGAGATATGCGACTTATCTTAAGGAGGAGAAAGCAAAGATTCACAGATTTGTCACTGGGTTGTCAGTATCATTCAAAGAAAGGATTGAGTTTGATGAGCGTATATTGCTAGAGGAAGCCATCAAGAATTTGAAACACTATTATGGGAAATCAAAGCGCAGGTCTAAGACTAAGCAGGATTGGAACAGTAATGAGAAGAATAAGGGTAAGTGGGTCAAGAAGAGAGGAAAACCACGTGATATAGATGAAAAGGAGAATGTGACACCACATAATAAGTTCAATGCATCTAAAATAGGACAAGGATTTCAATCTGAGGAGTAGAACAAGGGTGATGGAAGGAAGTTTTTACAGTGTTGGACTTGTGGCAAGGATCATCGCAGGAGATATTTTTCACAACATTAGGGTGGCAGACTGCATGTTTATGGTGATTAGGAAGAACACACAGTGGGGGAAGTTGGATAGAGTATTCATCATCTTTATGAAGCATTGTGATATCACACTTTCTACTTGGTAAAAAAAAGCATTGACAATGGGAGCGTTAATGCAAATTTGTAACAAACAGGTTAAAGAGCTTACAATGGGAGTGTCAACATTATTAAAGTTTTGAAAATTTAAAATTGTGTTGACATATAGGGTATCGGCACGAAAAAAAATAAATTCAAATTTGTCTTATATTTCACTGAAATGATTCACATCAAGGAAAGAGGGATAATTGATCAAACACACGTTGATGATTCAGATGGTGGGGTCATTGATTCTGTGATGGATATCGCCGCCAAGAGGTAATATGGGTTAAAATTCATAAATATATGGTAATATTTTTTGTATATTAAATGACATGTCATTATCATGATGTAATATGACACGTCCTAAGATTATTTACCCAATTTAGAAATAGTTGTATAACACATCAGCTTGATGATTGTATTTCTTACACCATATGAGGGTGAATTGTTAATTTCCTCGGAGATCAAGGATAAAATCATGATCTCGTTTCTTTTGTTTTCACTTGGCGGAAAAAAAACATGAGAAGGAGTGGGAAACTGAACAGGAGTGAACCCAAGTCTCTTGAACTACTCGAAGTGTATCCTGAAATCCTAGCGGTTTTGAGCTAGAGGATGTGAGGAATTTTTCAACCGATGTAGTGGTTTCCATGAAAAAGTTTCTAGAGCATTTTCTCAAGGATTTGATGATCATCGAGGGATCATTGGGGGAATTACCTTTCAGGTAATAGAGGGGCTAATTTTTGAAGTTACGAGTTTGCCTACAGATGGAGAGAGCATTCAAAATTCATATCTTAGCTGGAGTTGATGTACCCTTCTTCCTAAAAGATGAATTTAAAGAAATGAACTAGAGATCAGGGGTGCAAAGGTCCTAGCTAACGGATGAATGGCACTGTCCCTTGCGAATCACCTAGTCATATTTTACCTGTGAAGGATGCTACAAGGGAGTCAATTTGTATCACTTCCAATTTTTTTCTCACATAACAGGTCAGTTGAGAATCAATATCCCTTATTTTTTGTTGGAAATCATAAAGCATGTGTTTGTTAGACTCAAAGAAAGAACAAATGCATCCTCCCATTTTATATACCATAAGGGTCTAATAAAACTACTAATTGAAAGTCAATTAAGAAAAGTTGAGAGAAATTGGGAGCATTTTTTGTTTTGGGGAGGGTTTCAACCTCAACTTGCAAAAAGAAAAAGGGCTAGGAAGAAGGGTAGTAAAAATAAAATTAAGAAAACACAAAACCATAAAGTAGGGACTTCATCTCAGAGGACCCATTATGTACAGACAAGGAGTCAGAAAAAGGTAGAAATAGTCCCTCCTTGGGTTCCTTAATTATCCAAGGTTTATACCAAAAAAGGTGATAGGATAAAGAAAACAAAGGAGACCCCTCCTCCTACTGAAACCCTACCTAAAGACAACAAGCGGATAGAGAAAACTAAGGGGAAAATGATTGAGCCCGAAGTTGAACAGACACCAATAGAGAAGGAAAAAATCTTGGCCAAAATGTTTAAAGGTGGAAAGAGACCCCACACGAGGCCATGGAACAAATTGGGACTAAACATCAAATTGAAACAAAATCCCAAGCTAGCTAAGGAGGTCATAGATGTGTATAAAACTCCTTAGAGCGACCTAATAATAAACAAAGAGAAGGTTGCCAGCTCAAAAAGACCAAATAAAATAAAGGATTCAAAGAAAGGGGCTATTTCGGAGGGTCGGAAGAGTAAAAGAAAGAGGAGGAAAATTGTGGATATCTTGTTAGCAGCAGCTAGCACCCTTATAGAAGCTGATTTTTGACCACTCAGTTTTGATTTCTCACTGTCAAGGTGAAATTTTGATCTATAGACCAATAACTCATCTATCAACGTTTTTGCACAAAAAAAGGCAAATAGGCGTTGACAGTTTCATTGTTAGCGCATTTTTTGAAAATCAGTTCTTTAAAAGCACTGATAATTTCATTGTCATCACATTTTTGAAAAGAAGTTCTATAAAAGCAATGGCAGTTTCATTGTCAACGCATTTTTTAAAATTGGTTCTATAAAAGCATTGATAGTCGGCCCGTCGGTAAAACTATCATATTCTGTTTTTAAAATGATAACGAGATTGTCAACTTTATCGGATCAGGAAGCCTAAAAGGAGGAGTTGTTCAACATAAGATGTTTTTGAAGGGGTGACAAAGCACGAATTCCAGCAAAGGAGGTAGAAGATCAATCGCCATTTTGACCCTGTTTTCCAGCCAGATTTGTAGAATATTATTACGATTTAGATATAGATAGGCTTCGAAAATGTTTTATGTGTATGTATTTGATAAGTACATTGTTTTTTTTAGGCTTTGTAATTGAGAATGTGCTAGAAACATATTTTAAGTTATAGCATTTTCTATAAAGAAGAGTTATGAAGAATGAAAAAGGGGTGGAAACTTCTTACAAAACCTTTATACTATGTATACTTTTGACATTTATAAATTACTGTGATCAACATTGTTTTCTCCAATTTACAAAGATTCCTATGTAATGGGTTTCATGTTTGTCTTCTAGTTCATGTCATTTTGTCTTGTTTCACAATCTAATCCATATGTATTCTATGTTTTGGAAATTTACTTATTAAGTCTAAATTTTGTTTATCAGCTCTGACTTACAATTGCCAAATTGTTGTATGTTTTCAACTTAAATATCTTTAAAAAAATTCACTAGTTGCTCTGGTTTTGTTATTTATTTCTATCTGCTTCTATCATAGCTAAATGAGGAATCTTCTAAGAAAGTTGTTTCTAGCTTTCCTTTGTATTTTGTTCATATAGCCTGTGAGAAGTAACTTGTTGTCAACCGGAATCCATGCCCAATGGTTTTTCTTGTCCTTTCCAGAACAATTTTTTTTAAATCCAATCATATCTAGTTGATGTGCTAAGTACATAACTAGTTGGAATTGACTGAGTTATAGAAGAGACCCCTCTTCAAATTGAAAGGGCTATCTTTCGATTCAAAAGATTGGTTAGAGGTTGCCTTAGATCCTGTAGCCAGGGTTTTCTCTAAGTGATAACACATTAGATAATAAGTAGGTTGATCATCAGTCATCTATTATCGAGATGGAAGGTAAGTTGTGCTCATTTTATTTCTTTGTTGATTAACTCTGGATCTAACTATAGTTATATCAGTCCTGACTTGGTGGATAAGTGTGGTTTGAATAAATAAGTGCATGCAGAGTCTTGGTTTGTATAGTTGGCTATAGGTACTACAAAAAGATTTCATCATTGGGTAAGAGCTTATGCATTTGAGTTGAATAGTATGTCTACATCAATGCATCCAAATGTGGTTCCATTGGGATCATACAATATGTTATTGGGTATGGATTGGATGTATATTCACAGGAGTAAGGTGGATTGTTATGAAAATGCTATTGAGTGCTTGGATGACAATGGAGAATAGAGAAACTTGTTGGGTAAGAAGAAGGTGAAATTAGTCATAATGGTTACAACTATGCAGATAAAGCGTAGTCACATGAAAGGATGTGTACTGTTTGCAATTCATATTTCCAGTGATAAAGGTAAGGATGTAGAGGATGACGAATTCTTGAAGAGGTATTGGATTTTACAACAGGTCCAGGATGTATTTGCAACAGAGATTTCAGAGTTAGCTCCTCACAGGGAAGTGGAATTTTCTATTGAGTTGATGTATCAAATCCTATCTACACTACTTCTAACTACTCTAGTCTAGTCCTAACTATCCTAATCTATAGTGCAGGAGCATAACAAAAAGACGTTAAAAATCATATGTAGATTCCAAGTTCAAATGAATCAATTATTGGTTCACATAAGAACAAGGTTGTATGAAATCCTAATTGCAATCTGTTGGGTTGTGTTATATTCTTTCCACGACTAACCTACGTAGTGAACCAGGGGGGTATAGGGGGGGGCGAAGCCCCCCCTTCGTTGTGCCGATTACGCAGTGGGGGGGTCACAGGGGGAGCAGCAGCCCCCCTTGTCTGGGGGGTTTGAGGGGGGCGGATAGCCCCCCTCTACGGGGTCCAGGGCAGCGCCCCGGGAAAAAACAATTTTGGACCCTATATTAGGTTGGGTGAACCTACCTATGGTTTTTCGGTCCATGGTTTTGGACGCGATGGTTTTCAGTCCATGGTATTGGATGCTTCGGCATGTATAAATATGTATTGTAACATTGAAAGGAAC
>APFE031580866.1:0-14491 GCA_000404065.3 Pinus taeda
AAGATAATCGTTAAATGTTTTATTATTTATAAGATGTACATTTATAATACATTCATATGATTGTTGGATTTATATTCCAATGTTTTATGAATTTTTTTTTACTCTTCAACTTCTACATCATAACCCTTAGTGAATTAGATGTCCAATATCTCTCACATTAATCCGAAGGGATATATTCAAGTCCAAGAAGAGATATAATACAAAATACAATAATGCATGACAAGAATAGGTTGAATGAGCTCTCTAAAATGAATGTATAAGGTGGGAGAACTTGAGGTCTCAATCAGGGATGCTTTAAGGATTACCACAAACACTAGAATTCTTAGTGCAGTTCCCGGAACTCTTCCAAATCTGGTAAGAAGTTTAATTCTTCTACTAGAGGAAGTTCTCCTTAATGCTTTGAAGAGGGAGACCTTCAACCTAGAAAAAGGAGGTCTACATCCTGCGGTTGTTTAAGGAATCCCACCAACCAAAGGAACACATAGTGTGATTCCTGGAAGTCTTCCAAATATAGAAAGAATTTGAAGTATTCTGCTAGAGGAAGTGCTCCTAGAGCATTGGACATAGAGTCCTTCAACCTAAGAAATGGAGGTCTAAAATTTGTAGTGGTTTAAGGAATTCCACCAACCCAAGGAATGCTTAGTGTGATTCCTGTAACTCTTCCAAATCTATCAACAAGTTGAAGTCTCCTGGTAGAGGAAGTGATCCTAAATATTTGGAGAGGGAGGCATTCAACCTCAAAAAGGGAGGTCTACAACCTGTGGCGCTTTAAGGAAAGCCACCAACCAAAGACATCCTCGGGGGCTTCTTTGTCTCTAGCTACAACTCTGAGTCTAAGTATTGATATCTTTGGTTGTAGGCTCTTGCAGTAGGTTTAGGTTGTGGCTTAGGCTCACTTGATGTATATTTAAAACTTGTATATGACCATCACTTCCCCCTATCAAATACAAGGTGAGAAGACGAAGAGAGCTCAGCTACAAGACTTGCAAATACTCTAGAAGAAATTCTTAAATATGACTGAAATATCTTCTTAACTATTGAAGCCCATTCCCAAGAAGTGATCCATCCAAGGGAAATATTTGTTCTTATAAGAGGTTTGTTTTTGAAGAATATGTGTGAAGACTGTGTGTGTTGACCACAATGCTTACACGTGTGAAGATCAAAACAATGATCTTTCACATGGCCAATTGTGTCACAATATTGGCATTTAACAATATGTTGTTGTGGGGGAGGAGCAGGGACAGGCGAAGATGAACTTACATAAAGAAACCCAACAATTTTAAATTTGATTGGCTTGGAATAGTTCGGAATATGAAAGGACACATCCTTATCATATCCAAGATTGGTTTTGTACTTCTTGTTGACAAGATATTCCCAAAGTCTAATGATAGACTTGGGAAGTGTAGGATGAATTGCTGCTTCTACATGAAAATATTCCCTTTCAAGGGCTTGATTTGTTTCTGGTAATTAATGGGACTCTATCTAAAACTCAAAGAGAGGATTGTTTTGAACAATAACAAGTTCAGAATGATGACTATTTTGGTGTAGCTCCTCTTGCTATAGTTGAGATTCAAGCTGCAAAATTTCTTTTTTTTTTCTTGTGCATATTTTACATAGGTCCAAATGTGAGAGAGAGAATATTTGTTGATTTCAATTGTGTTTTCATCAATAGACGGGATGAGAGTTCTTATTAACTCTAGAAAATGATCAATTTTTTCCATTTTTCAAGCTCAACAACAGTACCTCAAAAAACAAAAGATGTGTGCTTTAACTAAAAATGAACTAGTAAACATACAAAAGGACAAACAACTTTCAATGCTAGATAGATGCAACTACACACTTTAAATATTATGCCAATAGAAACTTCAACAACATCATTTTATTCGAATACTTCACCTTGATCTTTGTACCTCTAATATCCTTATCATTGTCAAACTTAGTAGTGTACAATGCAAAGAGATAAAATAAAAGCTATGTTATGGCAATTTTTAATCTATATTATTTGACATTGTAGGTAACACCATTATTGTAGAATGCCAAAATATTTTCTCGAAAGCTCATGTTACAACACTTTATCTAATGGAAGAAAATAGATCTGCATTGAAATACCATTTTCCAACTCTTGGAATAATTGTTATTATCAAATTACCTATATTCTTTACTCATTTTCGAACTTAAAGTTTCTACAAATGTTGCACTTGATGATATGCTAAAATATTAAATTATTTAATGCAAACCTTCACCACAATCCACGACATGTTTAACAACAACATGCACATATATGAGCCAATATAACGCTCTGTTTGATGCATATAAGTCATCATTCAATAGTTAGAAATGGTTGGCATCAAACACGCATACCAAGATTTAACGCACAGTGAGGAGGCACCAACACATGACAATCAACAAATTTTAAGCAGTACTTAACTCATTGTATAGTCAAACCATATGGATTATGAGGAGATAGAGTTTAGCGCACATACCAACTCTAATACAATGCTCATTGCTTCGGTGTTCAAGGCTCAATGCACAAAGATTCAATGTTCAATACATAACTCATCACACATATAAACCAATTATGATGCTAGCCTAAGTCGACAATACCCACATTATGCAAACAACATTGCATGTCATATACATGTCCCAGGAATTCTAAAATTCCATACTTAGGGAAACCTTAACAATTCAAGGTTTAAGGCCCCTTAATTAAATTCTTAAGTGGGATCATTTCATTTAACTATCCCAAGTCTAAAATTTAATTAACCTTTGAGTGGGACCCTTATAACCTTTGGTTTAACTCGTATTACCCTTCTAACTTAACCCTTCGGTAATCAACCGCACATACTAACCATACCATGGTCTCTAGACTTTGGTTAACTCGAACTTAATCCCTAATACATTAAACCCTCTCATTTCTATTGTAATTCCCATGTAATAGAAATATACCATATAACACTTAAACCTTACCTTTCCATTGATTCACACGACTTTACACATTTCCCGACGTTCAAATTTTAGTGCATTTGACCTCCGCCATCGATCTCATTCCTACAGATCCGATGGTTATCGCATTTTCTGCTCACTTCTTCTAACTGACTCTTTAGCGCATTAGATCTCCACCATGTATTTCTCTGACCTCCATCCAATGGTGATCACGTAATCTTGCACGAATTACATGTACGACCGATATTAGACCGAGAGCACATGAGAAAAGTGGTAGACCGAGATACCACTTACTGTTTTCATAGTCTGCTCCACTATTCTGCACGTGGTTTTAATCTCCACCATCCATCTTCTTTACTTTATTTACACAACATAATCCTAGCTGTCTATCACCATCACTCTCGTTCGTTGAGCTGATTGATCCAACGACTGTGATCCCTGCTACGTTCTTTTTTCTATATTGTGTAATAGTCCATTTGTTTGGGTTTCTTCCTATGTATTAGTTCTCACCTTCCGGTCTTCAAATATTCTGATCCGATCTTTAGCTTTGTTCTTTATTTCTTTTCTCCTTTACGCTTCCACTATGTAACTCCTTATGTTTTAAGAACCTTACAGTATACCTTCACTCTAACATTAAGGTTTCTCCAATACTATCTGTGTATAAACTCATACACACTTCTCTGCACTTCGTCTCTGCATTCTGCTTCAATTCCACCTGCATACATATACTATGCAAAACTACTCTAATTCACACACAACCATAATTTCATTAATTATCACACATCACACAACTGACGAATTGAATTCTCTATTTTTATAAACAATCATTTACATAATGAGTTTCTCTCTCTGGCTTGATTTCCAATATCATTGGCCTCTTCCTTTCCTATCTGCCCATAGGATTGCAATCAAACCTATCTAACTCTCAAACTAATTCCTAGTTAGCTAACCCTTTTTTATGCCTTTTAGGCTTACATTTATACAAAAGGATTCTATAACCAATTCCTGGTTTAGATCCATAACCTTCTCAACAAAATCCTAAAATCTCTTCTTTATCTCTAAGGATCCACTTTAATCCACAAAATCATCAACTAATACCTAATCTAAGATTTTACAATTAATCCCCAAATCTTTCAATCTCTCAACTATCCTAATTCTCTCATGTTCTCCTACATTGGAGAACATTTATAAATATGCCTTAATTAATCCCTATTCTAGTTTCTCTCATTAAAATCACTCAAAACCTTAATAATTACATTAATTTAATACATAGGAAACCAACTTCCTTGAAAACACTAGACCCCCTATGTCTACTAAAATACAATGATATTTATGAGTTGAATGCTCCTGCATCAAATTCCATGGCTCAATTCAGCCCAACATACATACCTTGGAAAAACGGACCACCAAAGCTGAGCACACTACTCCAAAGATCACTAGCAGTTGTTGTGCATCGAGATTATAGATGTTCATGTCATCATGGCCACAACATTCCCAAAATTGAACTTAACATTAAAACCCTTCTTCCAATGTTACTTCTTCAATAACTATCACTTGAAATCTTTGTTCTTTCAACTATCTTGTACAAAAAGTGCAACAATTTGAAGTTTGAACATACTCGCTCGTGAACAAAAATTTCACTTCCACCTACAAGATAGTTGTAGTGTAATTCTCTATGTCGGGAGTGAATCAAATCCACATCCATGCAACGCATTCTAAGAACCATGATTTATATTTGAAACTCCACTTGGTTGATTAATTTTGGTGACAATAGAAATCACTATTCATCAACAAGAATCCATAAGAAGGAAAGTCTAGATATACTATGCCTACGATGTCAATTCAATGATCACTCAATCTCTCCAAGGTTTTGATAATGCCGATTTTATTCCCTCACAATCCCCACATAACCGAAATGATTCATTTAATACATAATTGTCGAATTTTCTAGTTTTCAAACAAACAAAAGAATTGCTACAACTACTCAGGAATACGAATTTCAGTGGGTAACACCAACAATAGGGTAAGAGACAGTGCCTCCAAGTCAAGTTGGAGAGAATGGAATACTAGTCAAGGAAATGAGTGAAAAAATATCTAACATGTCAGGGAACCCAGAAGGATAGACATGTAGAGGTGTTTTAAATCTATTGTAATATACTCCATTAGGGAAAAAATGCAACTAATATGTTGGTGAAAGGTGGTTCCATTCAAAATCGACTTATGGGTGAATACACATATCACTCATGCTATTCATCGGTCAATAACCAAATGACTTGCAACTTCAACACTACATTTTTTGAAGCCCGATAACATTTAATGGATACAATATACATTCAATGGAATTCAACCAACGAACAAACATATTGAAACTTTGCACAGAGGATATGAATCGATGCATGAAGAATGAGGATTGAATATGTACACTATCTGGAATCAAAATCAATTTTAGTTATTATTACCTCAATCGCATAGAGAGGAAAAAAACATATTTCTTGATAGAAGCCAAATTAGGGGAGTGTTATGAAGTAATGGAAAAGCCGAGAAATGAAAGGACGCAACGCATGCTAGGATTGAGAATTATTGCAAGTGCTCAGGTGAATCAATATGTTACCACTAGGACTTCTTTGATATACTATAGAACTGGGAAAAAATTGGAGCTAGAATGCAGCCCTCTCATCATGCAAAAATAATGGTAAGATTGACATGCAAAGAGAGAGGCCACAAAACCAGTGGCTCAAATATGGGTAAGGTCAGAGCTCCCTCGCTTGGATACCATGTTAAACACGTACATGGAATATACAACAGATATCAATGATAATCGTGAGATGCTTTATTATTCACATGATCTACATTTATAATAAATTGGTATGACTGTTGGATTCATATTCCAACGTCTCTTGGACTCCCTTTGACTGTTCAAATTCCACACCATAACCCTTATCGGATTAGGTGTCAAACAATATTAAACACCCTATATTTTAAATGTAATATTATAAACTCAATATTAAACCCTAATATTATAATCTCAAATATTAAACCCTATATATTAATGTTTATATTATAGCCCTATATATTAAAGCCTAATATAAACCATAATATTAACCCCTAATATTAAGCCCAATATTATAACCGCTAATATTATACAAAAATATTATAAACCCTCATATTATAAACCCAAAATGCTATAAACCCTAGCGCATCCACATTAGTAAATGTGGTTGATATAAATCACAATGTAATGTATGATTGCGCCAATGTTTGTCACAACACGACAATGTTTCTCACATTGTGACATTCGATATATTTCTTTCACAATGCGACAATGTTTCTCACAATGCGACAATATTTGTCACATTACGACATTTATCTCACGATTTGACCAAGTTCACCATGGGTGAACATGGTTTGGCCAATTTTCCCATGGTTGACCATAGTTTCTATGATATATTATAGTTGTCTATATTGATAATCAAATGCTACGATTGACCATGTTTTAACATGGTAGGTTGACCATATTTGTCCATATTAACAATGGTTCGCCATGTTAAGCATAGGTTCTCTATGGTATTTAAAGATTGATTTATCATATTCTAATGAATGGAAATTCTTGAAGGCCTCATATTCTGAAGAATGGAAATTATTTAAGCCATTCTTTAAAATATACCACGCCTATTTTTCACATTAGTTCACTTGTCAAAATTTGATGCTAGATTTTGTCATCATGGTGTTAATACATTCAACTTCTTAATAGTTTCACAAAATATTTAACCCTATTGACCACACTTAGTCATGTTGAGCATGAGTTGACCATAGATTTCAAAGGTTTGTTATGGTGAATATGGTTGACCAAAGATGACCATGATTAACCATGGTTTACCTACGATGCCCATGGTTGAACATGATTAAAGATGGTAAATGATGGTCAACCATGTTTCTTAGAGCCAACTATGGTTGAAAATGGTTTACCATTATGACTATAGTTATCTATTGTCAATCATAATTAACCATACTCAACCATGGTCATCATAGTTGATGATGGTTTATCGTGCCTAGACTATTGTTGACCATGTGTGGCTATTGTTAAATGTAACTATGTTTTGACTATGATTAGACTATGGTTGACTATGGTTTAACTATGTCCTAACCGTGGCTTGGCTATGGTTGATCATGGTTGACTGTGGTTAGACTATAATTGATGAATATTTAATTGTTATTTGACTATGTTGAATCATGGTTGGATATGACTAGCTATGGTTGATTATGGTTTGAATACAATTTAACTATGCTTGACCATATTTTGACTACAATTTTTTTTATAGTTGATTGCCATTTGAGTATGGTTACCATTGTGATGGTGGTTGTTGATGGTAAACCATGGTTTAATAGATATGATCACCAACATTTTAAGAAAGAATCAAGTCTCCACTACTGTAAAAGTGCTAAGCACCATTCATAGTATCTTGAAGTGATTTAATGATCTTGTGGACCCATCAAGTATGAAAGAGGTTTAACTAATTTCATGCTTATGTGGTGTTCCCTACATTGGTTAAATAGGTCCATTAATTAAGACAAGGATTTAGGACCATATAATGGACATTAAACATTATCGATCCTACGCCTCATCCCTAACTGAGAAAGATGAGAAAAACTAATCACCATGTCTCCATTGAAAACTCTAAGATCCTTGACAAAGTTGGACAATATCATCATAGGAAGTTAAAATAATCCATTAAGATTGAAAAATCAATCTGATAATTTGAAAAGAGAGAACAAATGGAAAATAAGCAAAGATTGGGTTCCCACTTGCTTTAGGTCCCCTTTCTTCCTCCTAATGGTTTTCCTTATCCTCACCATTTCTTCTTGTTTATTATTCATTAAAATTTAGTTATATATATCTATATATTATATATATATATATACCTATATATATATATATATCACTATATATTTATATATAATTTTTGTAATTAAATTATTTAAATTATTTTAAATTTTGGTTATTTTATTTATTCAACTATATTATAGTTATATTTTATATTCATAAGTTTATAATTTAATTATTAAGATTAATAACCACACTTTCTGCATAGAAAATTACATCTTTGTTGCGGGAGCCAATCAATATCCACCACACCTTTATATTTTATGTACGAATGTTGAACAAAGTTGTAGTATAATGAAAAGTATAAGGTTGCTCTATTAGATTTGTGACATAGGCGAAAGGGTTTTACTAAACGTTATGACCCCAAAGGGGCTTATATTAAATTAAATGTATATGGTATGCACTCAATGAGGGGCATATATGTGACTAAATCTATATGCAATAGGGTTGGTGTAATGATGAATGAACTACATGGATAATGTGTGAGTATGTGCATTTATAGATATCATATAGTCATTATTGAGGAAATGTGAATTGGATATATGAATTTAATTATTATTTGGAGGAGGATCTCCTATTTTTCAAGGACTTATTGTGTAACTTTTATTTTATTTGTATTGTTATTGTTCTCCATGCTCACATTGTTGTATATAGTGTGTACTTCTAATTTTTATGATTTTTATGTCTTTGGATCATAACACTATATTGTGTACTTGGAATGACAATTAGATGCCAATGTTTGAATATTCTATTTTAATAAAGAATTATATATCTTTCAAATAATCAAACCAATTTACTTGAACATCATTTTATTTACTCAAACAAAACTTAATATCCCAAATTTTCCTAAACAATAGAAACCTCCAAAAACCATTTGAGAAAAAATTAAATGAATAACTACAAAATAATAAAATAATAAGAAGAATGGATGGTTAAACACATAGAGATCCCAAATATTCGAATAAATATACCCAAATTATTTATCAAACAATGAATCAAAAAATACATTTTTTTTTTATTCCATCTCTTATGTACAAAATAATTTCACTGTAATTTTATTCCATCTCCTATGTGCAAAATAATTTCACTGTAAGTGAGAATGGACTAGATAATGAGACTTTATATAGATATGGAGGGTGTCTAGAGGGTGTTGGAGAGGAGAAATGGGTGACCTGACACTTGACCAATAGCCCATCTGGGGTAAGCATTGTTGTACAAACATGTGATGACGCTCTAGAAATCGAAAAACATGTTTACATGGAAATAATTGTAACATATTACACAAATCAAAGCTCAATATTATTACTATTAATGATAATCAATTCTCAAAACATTTAAGATGAAAATTTTTTTGGTTAATTTTCATATATAATAAATTCTAGTTAAACCAAATAAAAATATCCTATATTTTATATCTTACCTTCAAGAATTTAAAATTTTTATATTTTTAAAATTTTTAAAATTAAATTTTTCACTATTAACTTAAATTAAAATAAATTAATAAACTAATTAAAATATTTTAAACTAAACTAAAAACCAAATAGAGATATTTGGAATTAATCTATCAAACTGAATACTCACTGAGTTGAATTCAAACAAATAAAAAATCTAAAATCATTTATTTAAATAAAGGTAGTTCATTGATTGATAATGATATTGACTTTAATGAAATAAAACAGATCAAAATAATAAAAATAATTTATATTTCACAAAATAATTATTTTAAATCGACATGGTTCATTGATTGACTTCGACACTTGGCTTCACAATTTGGTACTTTCTTATGTCCTAGTAGGCATAACTTTTGATAAGAGTTCACCTCGATTGTCGATATTCCATGCCTCTTAATAAAGGAATTCATGGCTCGTTATGTGAAGACCACCTCTTTTAAAGAGCCATATAGTTTTATCCTAATCTCTATTTTGAAAGGGCTTAGGGTTTTATCTTTATCTTTGGAATAAGCACTAATATCTCCATATTGAGTGCCGCATGTGTATATATATATCCCGCTTTTCTTACATCGAATTTGGTAAATGTTATGTAATGCAAGGAGATTCCCCGTATATATACACACGCACACGCGGCATCCTTATCGGTGAATATCCATTCAAGCTAGCTGCAAAATATATATATACACACACCTGCCTTACGAGTAATTTGATAAATGTCGATTCATGCGTCATGAAAAATTTCTACAGCCGGGCGGTATGTGTCGCGCAGAGGCCAACTTGTTTTGGCGCGTTGGCTTCGTCGATGGTGCCCAACAGTTCACAACGGCCATAAGATTGAGTCAACTCCTTCCGACGCGCCAAAGTCGTCGATAGACTCTTCCTCCTCACGCGGCTCTATACTGTGGGCATTTTTATTTGTCAATAACGCTACATTTTCCACGAAAGTCTCCCCTCACGCTTTTATATATACATTCACCTCATCTTCTCACACCATACCGTCCATAACCGCTCTCCCCAGGCTTTCAGCTCTCAAGCACTCAGCGATCCGGTGTTATCACCCTTTCCCATTTTTTATTTATCATTATTCCCCTCAATCAATCGATCGCTGTGAGGCGTACATAGACAGAGCCGCAAACAGACAATAAATAGAACGCAACTTGAAAGCATCAATGGGGAATCATCTGTGCTGCGCTAAACCGTCCAAAACAACCTCGGTAGCGAGAGTTATAAGGTGGGCCGGTGGCGGCTTCGAAGACTTTAGTGAGGCAACAAAGGTTGGAGAGCTAATGGTGCACAATCCCCAGCAATTCGTATGCGATTTCAGAGATCTCCAAGCAGGGCGTCGCATCGCAGCACTCCCTGCAGAAGAGGATCTGTTGTTGGGAGGCGTCTATGTTCTCCTCCCGATACAAAAATATTTGCGCCGCGTATTGTCCGCTTCCGATATGACCTCCCTTAATATGTTATCATCCCAATGCAATTCCGGCCATAGAAAACTCTGTTTCAACCCCAAAATCTTTCCAGCACTTGGCACAGGCAATTCATATGAATTTCTTTCAAGGAAAGGCAATGAGGGAAGATCAGATCAATTGAAGGAGAAAGCAGCACACTTGGAGGTTGTGGTGCCAAAGTTGGAGATAGACGAAAACGAAGAGCAGCGGTTAGTGATGGGGTTCGGCGAGCATAGGGTACGAGGGTTTAAGTATTGGAAACCGTCGCTGGACACAATAACGTAATCCCCGCGTGTTTGCAAATCCTAAAAACTGTGCATGACGGTGACCTGAACATGTTGAACTTCAAGTTGTGCTGGATGCTCCAATTTCTGGGACCATCGACATAAACATCTGATATTTGGGCCTTCCTCAGATTGCGTATACAAATTATATGTTATGCCAAGACAATAGAAGGCTGATGTTATGACGAGGATAAACCTGAGATTATAGACTCGTATGATCTTTCCTTGTACGTGAGTTATATGATTCGGATTGGTAGGACCTTTCAATGTTTTGCACATACAGCCTTCCTGTAGATCTTGGACAAGTTCGGTCCATTGTGAATTATAATGGCTTGGGCCGCGTGCATTTTTAATGGAAACCTGTCTTTTTCAACTTTTATTAAAGATATTACAGTGAATATTTAAACAAATTACGTAAGTTGATCAATTTTATTGAATAATTATATAATTCGATAAATCTTTAATGTGGTTGATATATTAGAAAGTGTGTAAATGTATTTATAAATTTTATTGCAATACAACGAAGTAATTAACAAATATAATACATTATAGACTACATCATCGTATAAAAGGTGTATGGGTCAATTTTAAGAAGAGAAAAAATTATAAATGAATGTTAATAAAATAATAATGAGTAAACTTACATAGAATTTATTAGAATGGAATAAACTAAGATTTATTAGAAATTGTAATTTTTAAATTTATTAAAAGTAATGAACTATTTTCCTAAATAAATATGTTTATAAATGTTATAAATAATAATGAGGAATTTATCATGGACAAACTTATTAGAATGCAAATAATCTCAAAATCCTAAAAAATTGGTGGGTGGGGAGCCACACATGAATATAATTTTTTAATTTTATAAAAGTCAAGGCAATTTAACAGACTTTTTAATACACTACAAATTTTGATAAGCATTAAGACTAAACATATGCTTAGCATATTCTCTTGAAAATCAATCTAAACTTTCAATTAAAAAATTAAAAATAAAAATTATTCACCTTAAGTTGAAATAAAAAAACCTCCTGAAAAATAAAACTTAAATTTTTATACATATTCAACTAAAATAACAATGAACATGTACCAAAACAAATTTAAAAATATATTTGCATGATAAATATAGGTTTTAGCACTCGGTAGAAAAGAATGCAATCCAATTGATCCCACCCTGGTGTAAGATCACTACATGGATTTTCATCGGCATCGATGAAATAAAGTCTACGGTTCACACTACCAAACGACACTATGTGCATTTGTAAACCTAATTCTGTGTATTTTACAATTCAAAGTTTGGCACGTACATAATCGTCATAATTCAATTTAGTTTACAATTTAATTTTATGTATATGCTTAATATCATAAATATGGACACATTATATTTATCGTAATAATAATGATACACAAGGTGATTAGGGAAGTAAGAATGGGTTCAGAGGTAAGGTTGTCCATCACCTCTTATAATGAGTAAGGGAGATGTATAGACAAGGTGATTAAGGAAGTGAGAAGGGAGATGTATAGACAAGGTGATTAAGGAAGTGAGAATGGGTTAAGGGATAAGGTTATTAATTACTTTTTATAAAAAGTAAGGGAGATGTTTTTCAACATCTCTTTATCATAATGGGTATATGGGATATGATTAAGGTATATCTGGTTTAATGTATGATGTGTATTTGCTTTTATTATTTGTTCTTACCATTTTCTCTCTCATATGTAAGTACTTATTCTAAATAGGTCACTCATTTCAGAATGGTTCTCAACTAATTTCCACTCTAGTTCATAATGGTGCTCTCCCTCTCTATGGCTAAGGCTTTCTTTGCTCTTCAATCTAAGCACACCTTGTCTCTGCTATCAGAATTTCCCATGCTTGAGTTGGGTTCCTTCGTTACAGTCTTCTAATTGCCAGACTATCCTAGTAGTGATTCTTCTACATCTTAGTTTTGCCTCTCTAGGTATTTGGCCTTCCTGTAGACCTCAACTTTTTCCACCGACTAAACCTCTTGTCCCTTCCATTTTCCCTTTCCTTTCTCTATATCCTTACCATGACTCACAATAGGGCTTAATGCAGACGCATCAATGGTGGACACATTTCTTGAGGAGGTTCAAGAGCCTATGTCAAGGCCTACTCTTCCAAAAATATCTTTCATGATCAAACACTTCTAGAGGTGCAACATGAGCTTCTAGGATTTAAAGAAGAAATTATCAATGAAAGAGATTATCTTTTGAACTTTGAGGTCCCGACTAATATAGTGGACTAGGTATTTGATATTAGGTCCATTCAAAATTCTTTCCCTTTCTCTACAAAGATGCGATAGGATAGCCAACATTAGAAAAATTCTTAATGAGCCTCCTGTAATAACCTGTTAGTCCCATGAATGATCCGAGCTCATCCACATTCTTTGGAGTTGGAAACTCCATGATAGCCTTAATCTTTTTTGGATCCACTAGTATTCCCTCCTTGGAAACAACATGTCTCAAGTAATGAATCTAAGACTAAAAGAAGCTACACTTTTTGAGCTTGGAAATCAACGTATTCTCTCTCAACAATCTGAATACTATTTCCATGTGCTCTACATGTTCTTCTTCATTCTTTGAACATACAAACATATCATCGAAAAATTTTGTCACAAACTTATCTATGTAAGGTTGAAACACACCGAGTCATCATAAACATGAAGGTGGTTGGAGCATTGGTAAGACAAAAGGGAACTACCACAAACTCATAATGCTCACACTTTCTACAAAATGCAGTGTTATATATTTCTTCTTCTTTTATGTGCACCTGATGATATCCTGATATCATATCAATCTTTCAAAATATTGCAACTCCCTTTAGTTTATCAAACAAATCATCAATTTGAAGCAATGGATATTTCTTCTTCATAGTCACCTTGTTCAACTTCCTGTAATCAATCCAGAATCTGAGAGTACCATCCTTCTTCTTTACAAACAACACGGGTGCACCCCAAGGGGATACACTTGACCTTATGTATCCCTTATCAAACATATATTTAAGCTACAACTCCAGTTCCACCAAATTGGGGGTGCTCATCCTATAATGTTCCTTAGATGTTAGTGATACTGGAGGCATAAACTCAATAGATAATTCCACTTTCCTGTGAGGAGGTAACTCTGGAACCTTTGTAGAAAGAATATCATGAAACTGCACAAATATGGTGGTATATTCTTCATTTGACATGGAACTCGTAATGAGCTCATAGAATTCCTTGGCCTTTCCATCATAATACCTCTTAGGTAAGTACTTCTTTTGGAAGAATCTCTCAAATTCTTCCCAAGTCACTTCATCTTCCGTGATGCCCCTAACATGCTTGACATCTTCCCACTAGATATTTGTTTTTCCTTTGAGACTAAAAGCAACTATCTTGGCCTTCATATTCTCTGAGTAATCATAAAGCTTGAAAATTTTCCTCACTCCAAGAAACCATGATTTTTATTTTTATTTACTTTTAATGTTTTTTA